>JARQOC010000004.1:179198508-179261686 GCA_033576535.1 Allobates femoralis
GCTTGAAGAAGTTGTCTTTCAGAAACTGGGGCTGGGAGTTGAGCTTCACTCCATCCTCAACCCAAAAAGGTCCCACAAGTTCATCTTTGATGATACCAGCCCATACCAGTACCCCACCTCCACTTTGCTGGTGTCTGAGTCGGAGTGGAGCTCTCTGCTCTTTACTGATCCAGCCTCTGGCCCATCCATCTGGACCATCAACAGTCACTCTCATTTCATTAGTCCATAAAACCTTTGAAAAATCAGTCTTAAGATATTTATTGGCCCAGTCTTGACGTTTTATCTTATGTTTCTTGTTCAAAGATGGTCGTTTTTTCAGCCTTCTTTACCTTGGCCATGTCCCTGAGTATAGCACACCTTGCGCTTTTTGATACTCCAGTAACGTTGCAACTCTGAAATATGGCAAAACTGGTGGCAAATGGCATCTTGGCAACTTCACGCTTGATTTTCCTAAATTCATGGGCAGTTATTTTGCGACTTTTTTGCCCAACACACTTCTTGCGACCCTGTTGGCTATTTGCCATTAAACGATTGATTGTTTGGTTATCACGCTTCAAAAGTTTGGCAATTTCAAGTCTGCTGCATCCCTCTGCAAGACATCTCACAATTTTGGACTTTTCAGAGCCCGTCAAATCTTTCTTCTGACCATTTTGCCAAAGGAAAGGCATTTGCCTAATAATTAAGCGCACCTTATATAGGGTGTTGATGTCATCAGACCACACCCCTCCTCATTACAGAGATGCACATCAACTGATGTACTTAATTGGTAGTTGGCTCTCAAGCCTATACAGCTTGGAGTAGGACAACATGTATAACAAGTATCATGTGGTCAAAACACTCATTTGCCTAATAATTCTGCACAGTGTATATATATATATATCTATATATATCTATATATATATACAGTGCCTTGTGAAAGTTTTCGGCCCCCTTGAACTTTTCAAACTTTTGCCACATTTCAGGCTTCAAGCATAAAGATATAAATTCTATAATTTTTGTGAAGAATCAACAACAAGTGGGACACAATCATGAAGTGGAACGAAATTTATTGGATATTTTAAACTTACTTAACAAATAAAAAACTGAAAAGTGGGGCGTGTAATATTATTCGGCCCCTTGAGTTAATACTTTGTAGCGCCACCTTTTGCTGCGATTACAGCTGCAAGTCACTTGGGGTTTGTCTCTATGAGTTTTGCACATGGAGAGGCTGAAATTCCTGCCCATTCTTCCTTGCAGAACAGCTGGAGCTCAGTGAGGTTGGATGGAGAGCGTTTGTGAACAGCAGTTTTCAGCTCTTTCCACAGATTCTCCATTGGATTCAGGTCTGGACTGTGACTTGGCCATTCTAACACCTGGATACGTTTAGTTTTGAACCATTCCATTGTAGATTTTGCTTTATGTTTGGGATCATTGTCTTGTTGGAAGATAAATCTCCGTCCCAGTCTCAGGTCTTTTGCAGACTCCAACAGGTTTTCTTCCAGAATGGTCCTGTGTTTGGCTCCGTCCATCTTCCCATCAATTTTAACCATCCTCTTTGTCCCTGCTGAAGAAAAGCAGGCCCAAACCATGATGCTGTCACCACCATGTGTGACAGTGAGGATGGTGTTTTGAGGGTGTTGAGCTGTGTTGCTTTTACGCCAAACATATCGTTTTGCATTGTGGCCAAAAAGTTTGATTTTGGTTTCATCTGAGCAGAGCCCCTTATTCCACATGTTTGGTGTCTCCCAGGTGGCTTGTGACAAACTTCAAACAAGACTTTTTATGGATATCTTTGAGAAATGGCTTTCTTCTTCCCACTCTTCCATAAAGGCCAGATTTGTGCAGTGTACGTCTGATTGTTGTCCTATGGACAGACTCTCCCACCTCAGCTGTAGATCTCTGCAGTTCATCCAGAGTGATCATGGGCCTTTTGGCTCCATCTCTGATCAGTCTTGTTCGAGATGAAAGTTTAGAGGGACGGCCGGGTCTTGATAGATTTGCAGTGGTCTGATACTCCTTCCATTTCTATATGATCGCTTGCACAGAGCTCCTTGAGATGTTCAAAACTTGAGAAATCTTTTTGTACCCAAATCCGGCTTTAAACTTCTCTACAACAGTATCTCGGACCTGCCTGGTGTGGTCTTCATGATGCTCTCTGCACTTGAAACAGAACCCTGAGACTATCACAGAGCAGGTGCATTTATACGGAGACTTGATTACACACAGGTGGATTCTATTGATCATTACCAGTCATTTAGGACAACATTGGATCATTCAGAGATCCTCACTGAACTTCTGGAGTGAGTTTGCTCTAGTAAAAGAAAAGGGGCTGAATTATATTGCACGCCCCACGCCTCAGTTTTTTATTTGTTAAAAAAGTTTAAAATATCCAATAAATTTTGTTCCACTTCACGATTGTGTCCCACTTGTTGTTGAGTCTTCAGAAAAATATTAGAATGTATATCTTTATGTTTGAAGCCTGGAATATGGCAAAAGGTTGAAAAGTTCAAGGGGGCCAAATACTTTCACAAGGCACTGTATGTGTATCTACTAATGATAACAGTGCCAAATGACAACATCAGAAAGAAGGAATATAAGAAGCTGAAGAATTACCAGGGCCTCAAACAGTGGCGTAACTAGAGATGAGTGGGCCCCAATGCGTTGATCAGATGTATGGGCCCTTGTAACTTTCTAAATCCTATAAAGACTTATGAATTGCCCACTCCTAGCAGCCCACTACACCCCCCCCCCGCCCGGTCCCCACTCCCCACAGCCCGCACCCCCACCTGGTCCACGTTCCCAACAGCCCACTCACCTCCCCCCCGCCCTGTCCACACTCTCAGCAGCTGCTCACCCCCGCCTGGTCCATGCAGCCGCTCACTCCTGCCCGGTCCACACTCCCCACAGCCTGCACTCCCCCACCTGGTCAACGTTCCCAACAGCCCACTCACCCCCCTCCCCGCTCTCAGTAGCTGCTCACCCCTGCCTGGTTCACACTCCCCACAGCCCGCTCATCCCCCACCTGGTCCATGCTCCCCACAGCCCACTCACCCCCCACCTGGTCCACGCTCCCCACAGCCCGCTTACCCCCCACCTGGTCCACGCTCCCCACAGCCCGCTCACCCCCACCTGGTCCACACTCCCTACAGCCCGCTCACTCCCCACAGCCTGCTCACCCCTGTCCGGTCCACACTCCTGGGGGGGGGGGGGGCAGAGAGACAGCACAGAAGGGGACAGAGAGATGGAATGGGAGGGGGGGGGCAGGGAGCGACCATGGGGAGGGGGCGTGCAGGGGTTGCAATCACACCCGGGCCCTGGAGCCTAGGGGGCCCCAAAAGTCCCTTTCACCTGTAGAAAAAGACTAATGCTGTTAAAGATTTGCAATAATTCGGGGCCCTGTTGGAGCTTTCACATCGGGGCCCATGACCTTCAAGTTACATCACTGGTCAGGTCCCCTGCGCACCAGATCCACCAGCAGTAGTGGGTGCAGATCTCATATCTTGTATTTACAATGTAAAATAATATTCCCATCACATTTCATTGATAGACGCCGCCTGGGTAATAACTGAAGAAAAAACTAAACAATACAGTGAAAAAAAAAATGTCATAAAGGTATCCAGATAGCCAGTGTAGAGAGGGAGCAGTGACAGCGGCCATAAAGTGATCCAGATAGCCAGTGTAGAGAGGGAGCAATGACAGCGGCCATAAAGTGATCCAGATAGCCAGTGTAGAGAGGGAGCAGTGACTGCGGCCATAAAGTGATCCAGATAGCCAGTGTAGAGAGGGAGCAGTGACAGCAGCCATAAAGTGATCCAGATAGCCAGTGTAGAGAGAGAGCAGTGACAGCGGCCATAAAGTGATCCAGATAGCCAGTGTAGAGAGAGAGCAGTGACAGCAGCCATAAAGTGATCCAGATAGCCAGTGTAGAGAGGGAGCAGTGACAGCAGCCATAAAGTGACCCAGATAGCCAGTGTAGAGAGAGAGCAGTGACAGCGGCCATAAAGTGATCCAGATAGCCAGTGTAGAGGGAGCATTGACAGCGGCCATAAAGTGATCCAGATAGCCAGTGTAGAGAGGGAGCAGTGACTGCGGCCATAAAGTGATCCAGATAGCCAGTGTAGAGAGGGAGCAGTGACAGCGGCTATAAAGTGATCCAGATAGCCAGTGTAGAGAGAGAGCAGTGACAGCGGCCATAAAGTGATCCAGATAGCCAGTGTAGAGGGAGCAGTGACAGCGTCCATGAAGTGATCCAAATAGCCAGTGTAGAGAGGGAGCAGTGACTGCGGCCATAAAGGGATCCAGATAGCCAGTGTAGAGAGGGAGCAGTGACAGCGACCATGTGTCACCGCCTCCTACAGGAGACACGTGCTCAGTGACAACAGGGGAGACACGTGCTCAGTGACAACAGGAGAGACACGTGACCGGAGCGTGCAGGCGCACTACAGCCAGAAGTGAGATTGACACGAGCGGATCACTGCAGTCGAATCCGGCTTCTGCGCATGCGCTGCAGTTGCGCGCTCGACATAATACTGCTTCTGCTTCTGCACGCGCGCGGTGCCGACACTGCGCGCCACCCGAGGCTGTCCAGCGCGCACCTGGCGCATGCGCAGTAGCTAGGGCTCCTGTGAATGCAGCCTCAGGTGGCCGGGTGCTCGGCCAGTGCAACCCGCCCCCACCCCCTTCTCCCGCCTTCTCGTTTTGGTGCCTTGGGGGGTGTATGTCGGGGGTAACATGGTGTATGGTATGGGGTGTATGGCGGGGGGTACATGGTGTATTGTAAGGGGTTTATGCCGGGGGGTACATGGTGTATTGTAAGGGGTTTATGGCGGGGGGTACATGGTGTATTGTAAGGGGTTTATGCCGGGGGGTACATGGTGTATTGTAAGGGGTTTATGCCGGGGGGTACATGGTGTATTTTAAGGGGTTTATGCCGGGGGGTACATGGTGTATTGTAAGGGGTTTATGCCGGGGGGTACATGGTGTATTGTAAGGGGTTTATGCCGGGGGGTACATGGTGTATTGTAAGGGGTTTATGGCGGGGGGTACATGGTGTATTGTAAGGGGTTTATGGCGGGGGGTACATGGTGTATTGTAAGGGATTTATGGCGGGGGGTACATGGTGTATTGTAAGGGGTTTATGCCGAGGGTTACAGCGGGGTGTATGTCGAGGGGTACAGGGGGTTGTATGTCGAGAGGGAACAGCGGGGTGCATGTCGGGGGGGACAGGGTTGTATGTCGGGGGGACAGCGGGGTGCATGTCGGGGGGTACAGGGGGTTGCATGTCGGGGGGGACAGCGGGGTGCATGTCGGGGGGACAGCGGGGTGCATGTCGGGGGGGGGACAGCGGGGTGCATGTCGGGGGGGGACAGCGGGGTGCATGTCGGGTGGGGACAGCGGGTTGCATGTCGGGGGGGGACAGTGGGGTGCATGTCGGGGGGGGACAGCGGGGTGCATGTCGGGGGGGGACAGCGGGGTACATGGGATGTGAATTCGAGCGTTTGCATACAAAATAGGTATGCTAAATCAGAAAGTAACACGCTCATGTGTCATGGAGCCTAATAGGATTTATTATTCACATAAAATAAATGCGATTACACAGGTTAGGGCCCGTTCACACTTGCACCCGGTTCCGTCAGGAGGCGATCCACAATGGATCTGACTTCCTGATGACCCCGGGCGAGGCTGGCGGGATGCCGGCATTCTGTCAGCTTTTAGCATTGAAGCAAATGGGCGGTTTTTGCTACTCGCAGTCATCCGCTCGCTTCAGTCTTGCCGCTATCCACTACATTGAAGCAGAACGAAAAGTAGAACATGTTCTACTTTTCGTTCAGCTCTAATAGAGCGGATCACGGCAAGACTGAAGCGAGCGGATGACTGCGAGTAGCGAAAGCTGCCCGTTCGCATAAATGCTGTTTTACATTTAGTTCTGTTTCAATGTAGCAGATCGCGGCAAACCTGAAGCGAGCAGATGGCCGTGAGTAGCGGATGCAGTCTGTTCGCTTCAATGATAATGGGTAACGGAATGCTGGCATCCCGCCAGCCTCGCCCGGGGTCATCAGGAGTTCAGATCCATTGCGGGTCGCCTCCTGACGGACCTGGACGCAAGTGTGAACAGGCCCTTACATGACACACGTTTATTTCCTTTGGGTTAATGACCGAAAAAATAAAATGATGTCCTATTTGCCATTTTAACTCGTTCTATACTAGGCCTATTTGGACCCAAATTACTATGCCATTTTTTGCAATGACCTGTGTTAATTACTTTGGAACGCTGTCACCTATCCGCGTCATTCTGAGATAGTTTTTTCGTGACATATTGTACTTCAAGTCAGTGATAAATGGGGGTCAATATATTTAACCATTTGATATAACAGAATATTTTACTTTTTTTTTAAATAGCATTCTTTACTTGCAAAAATGTTTTGGTGGGGTGGTGGGTGTGTAATAGTTTATTGGGAAGAGAGGGGGACTTGGGAGGGGGAAGGAGTTAATTAGTGTTAATTTTTTTTTTTTTTTTTTTTTTAAAAGTGTTTTTACTTATTTTTATGCAGAAGACGCTGGGTTTGTGGGGGCCACAAGACCCAGCGTGTCAGGCAGAGCTGCTGCAGCATGCAGCAGCACTTGTCTCTGCTGATCATGGCACAAGGGATTTAAAACCCATTGTACTGTGACAGGCAGCACTGCTCAGAGCAAAAGTAGTCCTTTAACCTTCCTAGCGGTATTCCCGAGTGTGACTCGGGGTTAACTTTCACTGACAGAAGCGGTAACCCCGAGTCACACTCGGGTTTACCTGCGGCTGGTGCCGCTGCTCACTGTGAGGCCCGCGGCTGCAGCAGGGTCTCTGAGAGCCTCCCTCCTCCTCACCCGCGCTGCAGCAGGGTCTCTGAGCCCCCCTCCTCCTCACCCGCGGCTGGCTGCAGGGTCTCTGAGCCCCCCTCCTCCTCACCGCGGCTGGCTGCAGGGTCTCTGAGCCCCCCTCCTCCTCACCCGCGGCTGGCTGCAGGGTCTCTGAGCCCCCCTCCTCCTCACCCGCGGCTGGCTGCAGGGTCTCTGAGCCCCCCTCCTCCTCACCCGCGGCTGGCTGCAGGGTCTCTGAGCCCCCCTCCTCCTCACCCGTGGCTGGCTGCAGGGTCTCTGAGCCCCCCTCCTCTTCACCCGCGGCTGGCTGCAGGGTCTCTGAGCCCCCCTCCTCCTCACCCGAGGCTGGCTGCAGGGTCTCCGAGAGCCCCCCTCCTCCTCACCCGCGGCTGGCTGCAGCACAGTGGCGGCGGTGCTGGTCTCTGACAGCACCCCCTAAGGTTAGGATTAGGGCTAGGGTTAGGGCTAAAGCTAGGGTTAGGGCTAGGGTTAGGGCCTGGGCTGCAGACGAAAGGAGGGGCGGGAACACCCGAGAGAAGTAGGATGCTTTCCTCAGTTACCCTCCTCTCCTCTGTCACGGGGGCCCCCTACTGATGGTTGAGGGGCCCCATACCCAGTCAGGGCCCTGGTGCAGCTGAACCAGCTGCACCATGGTAGATCCACCCCTAACGCTCGGGGTAAATGGCAGCGGAGTCTCTTTCCCTTCTCCTGGTGATCCACCGCTGTGATCGCCGGTGAGAGCCCCTTCGGATGCCTCCATATGACTTCCTGGTTCCGTCTCTGTGAGCCGCAGCGGCTCATTGGAGGCGGAACTGGGTGGGGGAAAAAAAAAAGTATAACATTTCGGCCCATAAAAGAAATTTTTTATGAAAAAAAACTAGCTGTGAGCCCGATTCTAAAGAATCGGGTAGTCTAGAATCTATATATAGTTTATTTAGTAATAGTTAGGGGAGTGCGGTGAAATTAATTGTGTGTATACAGGCGGCTCAGTGGGTAGCAGAGTATACGGTGGCTCAGTGGGTAGCAGTGAGTGCGGCGGCTCAGTGGTCAGCAGTGAGTGCGGCGGCTCAGTGGTCAGCAGTGAGTGCGGCGGCTCAGTGGTCAGCAGTGAGTGCGGCGGCTCAGTGGTCAGCAGTGAGTGCGGCGGCTCAGTGGTCAGCAGTGAGTGGGGCGGCTCAGTGGTCAGCAGTGAGTGCGGCGGCTCAGTGGTCAGCAGTGAGTGCGGCGGCTCAGTGGTCAGCAGTGAGTGCGGCGGCTCAGTGGTCAGCAGTGAGTGCGGCGGCTCAGTGGTCAGCAGTGAGTGCGGCAGCTCTGTGGTCAGCAGTGAGTGCGGCGGCTCTGTGGTCAGCAGTGAGTACGGCGGCTCAGTGGTCAGCAGTGAGTGCGGCGGCTCTGTGGTCAGCAGTGAGTGCGGCGGCTCTGTGGTGAGCAGAGGACGGCGGCTCTGTGGTGAGCAGAGGACGGCGGCTCTGTGGTGAGCAGAGGACGGCGGCTCTGTGGTGAGCAGAGGACGGCGGCTCTGTGGTCAGCAGACGACGGCGGCTCTGTGGTCAGCAGACGACGGCGGCTCTGTGGTCAGCAGAGGACGGCGGCTCTGTAGTCAGCGCAGGACGGCGGCTCTGTGGTCAGCGCAGGACGGGGGCTCTGTGGTCAGCGCAGGACGGGGGCTCTGTGGTCAGCGCAGGACGGGGGCTCTGTGGTCAGCGCAGGACGGGGGCTCTGTGGTCAGCGCAGGACGGGGGCTCTGTGGTCAGCGCAGGACGGGGGCTCTGTGGTTAGCAGTGAGTGCGGTGGGTGAGTGGTTAGCAGTGAGTGGGGTGGCTCAGTGGGTAGCAGTGAGTGGGGCGGGTGAGTGGGTAGCAGTGAGTGCGGCGGCTCAGTGGTCAGCAGTGAGTGCGGCGGCTCAGTGGTCAGCAGTGAGTGGGGCGGCGCAGTGGTCAGCAGTGAGTGAGGCGGCGCAGTGGTCAGCAGTGAGTGCGGCGGCTCAGTGGTCAGCAGTGAGTGCGGCGGCTCAGTGGTCAGCAGTGAGTGCGGCGGCTCAGTGGTCAGCAGTGAGTGCGGCGGCTCAGTGGTCAGCAGTGAGTGCGGCGGCTCAGTGGTCAGCAGTGAGTGCGGCGGCTCAGTGGTCAGCAGTGAGTGCGGCGGCTCAGTGGTCAGCAGTGAGTGCGGCGGCTCAGTGGTCAGCAGTGAGTGCGGCGGCTCAGTGGTCAGCAGTGAGTGCGGCGGCTCTGTGGTCAGCAGTGAGTGCGGCGGCTCTGTGGTCAGCAGTGAGTGCGGCGGCTCTGTGGTCAGCAGAGGAGGGCGGGTCTGTGGTCAGCGCAGGACGGGGGCTCTGTGGTCAGCGCAAGACGGGGGCTCTGTGGTCAGCGCAGGAAGGCGGCTCTGTGGTAAGCGCAGGACGGGGGCTCTGTGGTCAGCGCAGGACGGGGGCTCTGTGGTCAGCGCAGGACGGGGGCTCTGTGGTCAGCGCAGTGGAGCGGGGGCTCTGTGGTCAGCGCAGGATGGGGGCTCTGTGGTCAGCGCAGGACGGGGGCTCTGTGGTCAGCGCAGGACGGAGGCTCTGTGGTCAGCTCAGGACGGGGCTCTGTGGTCAGCGCAGGACGGGGGCTCTGTGGTTAGCAGTGAGTGGGGTGGCTCAGTGGTCAGCAGTGAGTGGGGCGGCGCAGTGGTCAGCAGTGAGTGCGGCGGCTCAGTGGTCAGCAGTGAGTGCGGCGGCTCAGTGGTCAGCAGTGAGTGCGGCGGCTCAGTGGTCAGCAGTGAGTGCGGCGGCTCAGTGGTCAGCAGTGAGTGCGGCGGCTCTGTGGTAGCAGTGAGTGCGGCGGCTCTGTGGTCAGCAGAGGACAGCGGTCTGTGGTCAGCGCAGGACGGCGGTTTGTGGTCAGCGCAGGACGGCGGCTCTGTGGTCAGCGCAGGACGGGGGCTCTGTGGTCAGCGCAGGACGGGGGCTCTGTGGTCAGCGCAGGACGGGGGCTCTGTGGTCAGCGCAGGATGGGGGCTCTGTGGTCAGCGCAGGACGGGGGCTCTGTGGTCAGCGCAGGACGGGGGGCTCTGTGGTCAGCGCAGGACGGGGGCTCTGTGGTCAGCGCAGGACGGGGGCTCTGTGGTTAGCAGTGAGTGCGGCGGCTCTGTGGTCAGCAGATGAGTGCGGCGGCTCTGTGGTCAGCAGTAGTGCGGCGGCTCAGTGGTCAGCAGTGAGTGCGGGGCTCAGTGGTCAGCAGTGAGTGCGGGGCTCTGTGGTCAGCAGTGAGTGCGGCGGCTCTGTGGTCAGCAGTGAGTGCGGCGGCTCTGTGGTCAGCAGAGGAGGGCGGGTCTGTGGTCAGCGCAGGACGGGGGCTCTGTGGTCAGCGCAAGACGGGGGCTCTGTGCTCAGCGCAAGACGGGGGCTCTGTGGTCAGCGCAAGACGGGGGCTCTGTGGTCAGCGCAAGACGGGGGCTCTGTGGTCAGCGCAGGACGGGGGCTCTGTGCAGGAGGGCGGCTCTGTGGTCAGCGCAGGACGGGGGCTCTGTGGTCAGCGCAGGACGGGGGCTCTGTGGTCAGCGCAGGACGGGGGCTCTGTGGTCAGCGCAGGACGGGGGCTCTGTGGTCAGCGCAGGACGGGGGCTCTGTGGTAGCGCAGGACGGGGGCTCATGTGGTCAGCGCAGGACGGGGGCTCTGTGGTCAGCGCAGGACGGGGGCTCTGTGGTCAGCGCAGGACGGGGGCTCTGTGGTTAGCAGTGAGTGCGGTGGGTGAGTGGTTAGCAGTGAGTGGGGCGGCTCAGTGGGTAGCAGTGAGTGGGGCGGGTCAGTGGGTAGCAGTGAGTGCGGCGGCTCAGTGGTCAGCAGTGAGTGCGGCGGCTCAGTGGTCAGCAGTGAGTGCGGCGGCTCAGTGTTCAGCAATGAGTGGGGCGGCGCAGTGGTCAGCAGTGAGTGCGGCGGCTCAGTGGTCAGCAGTGAGTGCGGCGGCTTAGTGGTCAGCAGTGAGTGCGGCGGCTCAGTGGTCAGCAGTGAGTGCGGCGGCTCAGTGGTCAGCAGTGAGTGCGGCGGCTCTGTGGTCAGCAGTGAGTGCGGCGGCTCTGTGGTCAGCAGAGGACGGCGGCTCTGTGGTCAGCGCAGGACGGCGGCTCTGTGGTCAGCGCAGGACGGCGGCTCTGTGGTCAGCGCAGGACGGCGGCCTCTGTGGTCAGCGCAGGACGGCGGCTCTGTGGTCAGCGCAGGACGGCGGCTCTGTGGTCAGCGCAGGACGGGGGCTCTGTGGTCAGCGCAGGACGGCGGCTCTTGTGGTCAGCGCAGGACGGGGGCTCTGTGGTCAGCGCAGGACGGGGGCTCTGTGGTCAGTGCAGGACGGGGGCTCTGTGGTCAGCGCAGAAACGGGGGCTCTGTGGTCAGCGCGGGACGGCGGCTCTGTGGTCAGCAGAGGAGGGGCGGGTCTGTGGTCAGCGCAGGACGGGGGCTCTGTGGTCAGCGCAAGACGGGGGCTCTGTGCTCAGCGCAAGACGGGGGCTCTGTGGTCAGCGCAAGACGGGGGCTCTGTGGTCAGCGCAAGACGGGGGCTCTGTGGTCAGCGCAGGACGGGGGCTCTGTGCAGGAGGGCGGCTCTGTGGTCAGCGCAGGACGGGGGCTCTGTGGTCAGCGCAGGACGGGGGCTCTGTGGTCAGCGCAGGACGGGGGCTCTGTGGTCAGCGCAGGACGGGGGCTCTGTGGTCAGCGCAGGACGGGGGCTCTGTGGTCAGCGCAGGACGGGGGCTCTGTGGTCAGCGCAGGACGGGGGCTCTGTGGTCAGCGCAGGACGGGGGCTCTGTGGTCAGCGCAGGACGGGGGCTCTGTGGTCAGCGCAGGACGGGGGCTCTGTGGTTAGCAGTGAGTGCGGTGGGTGAGTGGTTAGCAGTGAGTGGGGCGGCTCAGTGGGTAGCAGTGAGTGGGGCGGGTCAGTGGGTAGCAGTGAGTGCGGCGGCTCAGTGGTCAGCAGTGAGCGCGGCGGCTCAGTGGTCAGCAGTGAGTGCGGCGGCTCAGTGTTCAGCAATGAGTGGGGCGGCGCAGTGGTCAGCAGTGAGTGCGGCGGCTCAGTGGTCAGCAGTGAGTGCGGCGGCTTAGTGGTCAGCAGTGAGTGCGGCGGCTCAGTGGTCAGCAGTGAGTGCGGCGGCTCAGTGGTCAGCAGTGAGTGCGGCGGCTCTGTGGTCAGCAGTGAGTGCGGCGGCTCTGTGGTCAGCAGAGGACGGCGGCTCTGTGGTCAGCGCAGGACGGCGGCTCTGTGGTCAGCGCAGGACGGCGGCTCTGTGGTCAGCGCAGGACGGCGGCTCTGTGGTCAGCGCAGGACGGGGGCTCTGTGGTCAGCGCAGGACGGCGGCTCTGTGGTCAGCGCAGGACGGGGGCTCTGTGGTCAGCGCAGGACGGGGGCTCTGTGGTCAGTGCAGGACGGGGGCTCTGTGGTCAGCGCAGAACGGGGGCTCTGTGGTCAGCGCGGGACGGCGGCTCTGTGGTCAGCGCGGGACGGCGGCTCTGTGGTCAGCGCAGGACGGGGGCTCTGTGGTCAGCGCAGGACGGGGGCTCTGTGGTCAGCGCAGGACGGGGCTCTGTGGTCAGCGCAGAACGGGGGCTCTGTGGTCAGCGCAGAACGGGGGCTCTGTGGTCAGCGCAGAACGGGGGCTCTGTGGTCAGCGCAGGACGGCGGCTCTGTGGTCAGCGCAGGATGGGGGCTCTGTGGTCAGCGCAAGACGGGGGCTCTGTGGTCAGCGCAGGACGGCGGCTCTGTGCAGGACGGCGGCTCTGTGGTCAGCGCAGGACGGGGGCTCTGTGGTCAGCGCAGGACGGGGGCTCTGTGGTCAGCGCAGGACGGGGGCTCTGTGGTCAGCGCAGGACGGGGGCTCTGTGGTCAGCGCAGGCTAGGTGGGCGGAGCCACGTCGGGAGTGACGCGAGGTGGGCGGAGCCACGTCGGGAGTGACGCGAGGTGGGCGGAGCCACGGCGGGAGTGCCGCGAGGTGGGCGGGGCCACGGCGGGAGTGCCGCGAGGTGGGCGGAGCGACGGCGGCGAGGTGGGCGGAGCCACGCCGGGAGCCGTGTAGCGGGATGGCGGCGGGGTAAGTATACTGGAGTGTGTGTGTGTGGGTGTGTGTGTGTTTGTATGTGTGTTTGTGTGGGTGTGCGAGTGTGTGAGTGTGTATGTGTGATGTGGTTGGGATGGTGTGTGTGTGTTTGTGAGGACTGTAGTGAGAGGCTGTGTGTGTGTGTGTTTGATGAGACAGTAGTGAGGGGGGCGAGGGGAACGTTGAAACGCCGGTGCCTGTAGCTGCACGGAAAGTTCTGCGCGGCTACCCCGCACTGTGACGTCAGCAGCATGGTCGGAGGCCGTCACGGAAGTAACCCTTCGGGTTCTCCGGAAGTGGCCTTCGGCTTTTATATAATAGATGGTACCGCATTTAGGCTGCTTTCACATCAGCTTTTTTTTAAATCGCGGCAGATGCGGTGAAAAAAACCGAATCTGCCGCGATTACCGCATAACCGCGACACCTGCGGCACATTTGCCGCAAGCCCCATAGAATGTCTATGGGGGCTTGCGGCAGATGCGGCAAGTGCGGTATCGGCACTTGCGGCAGGTGTGGCTGCAAAAAAACCGCGGCTGACCGCGTTTTTTTTCGCGGCCGCACCTGCCGCAAGTGCTGAAACCGCACTTGCCGCACCCTTACCGCAAGCCCCGTAGACATTGCATGGGGCTTGCCGCAACTGTGCCGCAGGTGTCGCGGTTATGCGGTAATCGCGGCAGATTGTTTTTTTCACCGCATCTGCTGCGATT
This sequence comes from Allobates femoralis, assembly GCA_033576535.1. Classification (NCBI taxonomy): domain Eukaryota; kingdom Metazoa; phylum Chordata; class Amphibia; order Anura; family Aromobatidae; genus Allobates; species Allobates femoralis. Next base: position 179,212,115 of record JARQOC010000004.1, read on the forward strand.
TAAAAAAAACGCTAGTGTGAAAGTACCCTTAGTACAAAATTCCTGACATAATCATACCGCCAGGTATAAGATTATTGAATAAAATTATATTATTTATTTAATTATAATTCATGATTTTATGTTTCAAACTTTATCACATCTGAGAGGTCTACTAGAGCAGGGGTCTCAAACCCCTGGGGCTTCCCTGTGCGGCCCCCAGCACTTTGGACAAAGAACCATGCTGGCGGCGGTCCAGTGTATGGTGCCGTCGCGGTCTGCTCTTTAATATTACTTGCAGCCGCTTCACTGTCTCTGCCGCTCGCTCTGCCGCTCTGTAAGCTCAATACAAGCCCTCAGCCAATGAGAGGCCCTGACGTCACCTGCGGGCCTCTCATTGGCTGACGGTGACTCGCATTGAACTTGCAGAGCGAGCGGCAGAGTGAAGCGGCCGGAAGTAATATTATAGCGCGGAGACCGCGGCGGCCCCATGTGCTGGACCGCTGCCAGCATGGTTCTTTGTCCAAAGTGCTGGGGGCCGCACAGGGAAGCCCCAGGGTCCCCATGCACTGGACCAGCATGGTTAGGGTAATAAAAGTGTGTGCTAGTGTGAGTGCCTGTGCGTGTGAGTGCCTGTGAGTGTGAGTGCCTGTGAGTGCGAGTGCCAGTGAGTGTGAGTGCCTGTGAGTGTCTGTGAGTGTGAGTGCCTGTGAGCGTGAGTGCCTGTGTGTGTGAGTGCCTGTGAGTGTGAGTGCCTGTGAGTGCGAGTGCCTGTGCGTGTGAGTGCCTGTGAGTGTGAATGCCTGTGAGTGTGAGTGCCTGTGAGTGTGAGTGCCTGTGAGCGCCTGTGAGCGTGAGTGCCTGTGTTCGTGAGTGCCTGTGTTCGTGAGTGCCTGTGTGTGTGAGTGCCTGTCTTGAGAGTGCCTCTTGATTGCCTGTGGGTGTCAGAGTGCCTGTGGGTGTCAGAGTGCCTGTGAGTGTGAGTGCCTGTGAGTGTGAATGCCTGTGAGTGTGAATGCCTGAGTGTGAGTGTCTGTGAGCGTGAGTGCCTGTGTTCGTGAGTGCCTGTGTTCGTGAGTGCCTGTGTGTGTGAGTGCCTGTCTTGAGAGTGCCTCTTGAGTGCCTGTGGGTGTCAGAGTGCCTGTGGGTGTCAGAGTGCCTGTGAGTGTGAGTGCCTGTGAGTGTGAATGCCTGTGAGTGTGAATGCCTGAGTGTGAGTGCCTGTGAGCGCCTGTGTCTGTGAGCGTGAGTGCCTGTGTTCGTGAGTGCCTGTGTTCGTGTGCCTCTTGAGTGCCTGTGGGTATCAGAGTGCCTGTGGGTGTCAGAGTGCCTGTGGGTGTCAGAGAGCCTGTGGGGTGCCTGTGAGTGTGAATGCGTGAGGGTGTCAAGAGTGCGCAAGGGTATCAGAGTGCGCGATTTTGTACAGAAGTGTGTGATTATAACAAAAGTCCTTGGCGGTCCGCATTCTTCATCAGGTGGATTTACCTGATGAAGACGGCGGACCGCCGTAGAAACACGTTGTGGTTTATTAAAGGTAATTAAACGTGTGCCTCCTGTGCTCTAGCGCTTCTGTTATAACCACACACTTCTGTACAAATATCATATCCCCATCCTAGGTTTGCAGCAGGAGCAGCTGTGAGCCAAAGTCACCGCTAACAGAATCCAAAGAGCCTGCGGTGACGTAGCTGAGAACGTCACAGGGGCAGGTGATCGGCTTGCTCGAGTCAACTGACTGGAAGAAGGAGCTGCTCGTGGAGGAAACACCGACAGCTGGAGTCCGGAGCCATCCACTGCGATACGCCGAGGTTGTGCAGGGTTGCAGAACCTCCAAAGGTGAGATGCGAACCCCCCATATCTGTTATTGACGCCCCCACTAGACCACCAGGTACCGCTCATGGGTTGTGCTTTCCCCCCTTTTGTTCCACGTGAGTGTGAGTTAATGTGAGTGTGGGTGAGTTAATGTGTGAGTGGGTGTGATTGTGAGTGAATATGTCTGAGTGTGTAAAAAGAAGGCAGACCAGGTTGGGGATATCACTAAAAAAGGGGTCCAGCATGGGGGACATTACTACACTATGGGGGCCAGGATGGGGACATCACTACAAAAGGGGACCAGCATGGGGGACAGGATGGTGACATCACTACAAAAGGGGATCAGTATGGGGGTCATCATTACAAAAAGGGACCAGCACGGGAGACATTACTACAGAAGGGGATCAGGTTGGGGATATTAGTACAAGAGGGCGACCAGGATGGGGCCAGTATGGGGACATTACAACAAGAAAGGGACCAAGATGCGGACATTACTACAAGAAGGGGATCAGGATTTGGACGTTACTACATTGACCAAAAAATCTGGTACTATAAAAATGTCAGGGTACCGTCACACCAGGTGACATCGCCCCGTGTAAAGTCGCGATTTTGCACCGAAAAATCGGCTCAGAGTGGTCGCCTGGTTTCACTGCATTGCTGTGAAACCAGGCAACCACTCTCAGGCGATGTGTAAGCATCGCCCTGTGTAACATCGCGAATAGCGATGTTACAGGCGATAGGAGCTATAGGCTCCCATGTTACAGGATCCCTGCTGGGGTTTCTAGACACCCCAACAGCGACGTTGCCTGAAACATCGCCAAAGCATCACCGAAGGTATCGCCGCGTCTAAACACACGACGCTGACGGGGTGCCAAAAATGTGCGCGCTCCCATGTGTCGCCTGCGATATCTCCGGCGATGTCACCTGGTGTGACGGTACCTGTAGTCCTACAAGCAATGCGGCCCCCGATAAAAAATTTTTTCTATGTGCGGCCCACCAATCCAGCCGAGTTTGAGACCCCTGTACTAGAGTCTTCTTTGATCAGGTAATTACTAAGAATTGCAGGCCGACAGTACATAACACCAAATTGCCATGCAAAAAAATGGTACCGCTTTTAGCACAAAATTCCTGACATAATCATACCGCCAGGGAGGTTAACCCTCTATGCTCATCAGGGCTGTGCACGCTGCATCAGCGCACACAGCCCTGGATCTCCCTCTGGGACAGCTGAGAATGACGCAGGCGCTCAGAGGGCTTCCCCCGGGAACCGATGACGCTTCAACAGTGTCATTAGGCTGCGATTGGCTCCCTGGAAAAGGGAGCCAATCGGAGCGCCGGATAAAGTGAAGATCCAGAGACTCCACCATATACATGTGTGCAGCTAGATCAGTTGACTGTGTTATAGATGTTTTACAGTAAAGAAATGTTACTACCGGTTAAATCTGAGTATGGAGATTCTGTTGAAGCAAGACATACACACACACCCGCGGCCTTACCACCGGTCGCTACACTTCAACAGCGTCATTAGGCTGTGATTGGCTCCCTGGAAAAGGGAGCCAATCGGAGCGCTGCTGGGGACAGCAATCGGGATACCAGCAGGCCGAGGCAGGAGCCTAAGCCTGCCAGTTGGCAGTGCTGGATGTCCCCGGGGACCTTCGGGAACAGCTTTCATATTTTGCTTCACGCTAAGGACACGTCGGACACATCCTTCCTACAGAAGCGGTGAAACACCAAAAATGGGCCCCCTGCCAAATACATGTATCAGTATTGCTCCACCCATGTATACACATATTGCCCACCAGTAAGGACTACCTTTTCATCCACATATTGCTCCCCCCAATAAGAACGCCGCCTTTTTTCTGCATAGTACCTACATCCACATATTGCCTCCCAGTAAGGTCTCCACATCTATCCACATAGCACCCATGTTTGCAAGAAAGGGATGAGTAGACTTTACTTCCTAAGGAAATTAAGGTCGTTTAATGTGTGTAGCAAAATGCTTGAAATGTTCTACCAATCTATTGTGGCGAGTGCAATCTTTGCTGCAATAATATGCTGGGGTAGTAGTGTGCGCACAGCTGACGCTAATAAGCTGAATAAACTTATCAAGAAGGCTAGTGCGGCGGTGGGTCTACAACTTAGGACTTTCGAGGAGGTATTAGAGGATAGAATTAATAAGAAATGCAAGGCTATAATGAGCAACAATACACACCCGCTCTCTGAACTGTTTGCGAAGCAAAAGAGCACATTCAGCAAGCGTCTAATCCAACTAATGTGTAAAAAGGAAAGATACAGAAAATCGCTTGTTCCGACAGCTATGGGGATGTTTAACAAATGTATAAGTGTAAAGCATCCCAAGACTATGTGAAGTTCTATGTGCATGGGGGGAATAGGTGAGGTACATGTACCAGTCTACCCGCATCTGCTGTCCATATAGACTTATTTTGTAAAGTGTGAAATGTTCTTGATCTTTGTTCTGCTGCTGTAATACTGTAATTTCCTCCGGGATCAATAAAGTTTATCTTATCTTATGCACGGTATTTGCACAGCGCCCCACCCCCAGTGATGATCCACATGTATATACACAGCCCTCCAAGAAGGACTCCCTATGTATCTGCACAGACCCCCAATAGCCCCCTATGTACCTGCACAGACCCCCAATAGCCCCCTATGTACCTGCATAGCTCTTCCCCCCCCAGTAAGGACCCCCTATGTACCTACGCACACATCCTCTCCAGCGCTAGGATTATGGCGAAAGAATGTCAGCTCGCACAATTCCACGCATGTGCAAAATGAAGGGACATGCACCCCGCTGTCCCCCCCGACATACAACCCACTGTAACCCTCGGCATAAACCCCTTACAATACACCATGTACCCCCCGGCATAAACCCCTTACAATACACCATGTACCCCCCGCCATAAACCCCTTACAATACACCATGTACCCCCCGGCATAAACCCCTTACAATACACCATGTACCCCCCGCCATAAACCCCTTACAATACACCATGTACCCCCGGCATAAACCCCTTACAATACACCATGTACCCCCCGCCATAAACCCCTTACAATACACCATGCAGACCTCCCAAGTGTCCCGGATTCACCGGGACAGTCCCGGATTGCTGACACTGCCCCGGTGTCCCGATCGGGACCTTACATTTCCCGCGCTGTGCACTGAATCCCAGGGCCACGCCCCCCTCTGATGCAATCATGTAGGTCTCTGCGTCTGCCGATCACGCCCCTCTTTCCAGCCACGCCCCCTCTTTCAGCTGCCCACACGTCCTCCCTGAAGACAGTACTTGCCTCGCTCATGGAGGCCACGCCCCCTCAATGCCGGCCACGCCCATATCGGCCTGGCCAGACATGCTCAAGATTAATTCAATGGGCCGGCCTCTCTGCTGCAGGCCAAACCCCATCTGTGCTATGGCCACATCCCTCTGCCTGCCTCCACTGCTGCCCAGGAAGAATCCTCTCACACACAAGTGACCCCAGCTCATCTCCACATCGCCTCAGTGACAAGTCTCCAGCAACCTGAGGTAATAATCTGACTGAGCAGCAGCCAGGTCCTGTCAGGTCACTGTGTCTCAGGCCAGTCACTGCAGTGTCAGGTCACTGTGTCTCTGGCCGGTCACTGCAGTGTCAGGTCACTGTGTCTCAGGCCAGTCACTGCAGCGTCAGGTCACTGTGTCTCAGGCCGGTCACTGCAGTGTCAGGTCACTGTGTCTCAGGCCGGTCACTGCAGCGTCAGGTCACTGTGTCTCAGGCCGGTCACTGCAGTGTCAGGTCACTGTGTCTCAGGCCAGTCACTGCAGCGTCAGGTCACTGTGTCACAGGCCGGTCACTGCAGTGTCAGGTCACTGTGTCTCAGGCCAGTCACTGCAGCGTCAGGTCACTGTGTCACAGGCCGGTCACTGCAGTGTCAGGTCACTGTGTCTCAGGCCGGTCACTGCAGTGTCAGGTCACTGTGTCTCAGGCCGGTCACTGCAGCGTCAGGTCACTGTGTCTCAGGCCGGTCACTGCAGCGTCAGGTCACTGTGTCTCAGGCCGGTCACTGCAGCGTCAGGTCACTGGTCACTGTGTCTCAGGCCGGTCACTGCAGCGTCAGGTCACTGTGTCTCAGGCCGGTCACTGCAGCGTCAGGTCACTGTGTCTCAGGCCGGTCACTGCAGTGTCAGGTCACTGTGTCTCAGGCCGGTCACTGCAGCGTCAGGTCACTGTGTCTCAGGCCGGTCACTGCAGTGTCAGGTCACTGTGTCTCAGGCCGGTCACTGCAGCGTCAGGTCACTGTGTCTCAGGCCGGTCACTGCAGCGTCAGGTCACTGTGTCTCAGGCCGGTCACTGCAGCGTCAGGTCACTGGCCACTGTGTCTCAGGCCGGTCACTGCAGCGTCAGGTCACTGTGTCTCAGGCCGGTCACTGCAGCGTCAGGTCACTGTGTCTCAGGCCGGTCACTGCAGCGTCAGGTCACTGTGTCTCAGGCCGGTCACTGCAGCGTCAGGTCACTGTGTCTCAGGCCGGTCACTGCAGCGTCAGGTCACTGTGTCTCAGGCCGGTCACTGCAGCGTCAGGTCACTGTGTCTCAGGCCGGTCACTGCAGCGTCAGGTCACTGTGTCTCAGGCCGGTCACTGCAGCGTCAGGTCACTGGCCACTGTGTCTCAGGCCGGTCACTGCAGCGTCAGGTCACTGTGTCTCAGGCCGGTCACTGCAGCGTCAGGTCACTGTGTCTCAGGCCGGTCACTGCAGCGTCAGGTCACTGTGTCTCAGGCCGGTCACTGCAGCGTCAGGTCACTGTGTCTCAGGCCGGTCACTGCAGCGTCAGGTCACTGTGTCTCAGGCCGGTCACTGCAGCGTCAGGTCACTGTGTCTCAGGCCGGTCACTGCAGCGTCAGGTCACTGTGTCTCAGGCCGGTCACTGCAGCGTCAGGTCACTGTGTCTCAGGCCGGTCACTGCAGTGTCAGGTCACTGTGTCTCAGGCCGGTCGCTGTCTGTAGTGTCAGGTCAGTCTCTCAGGCTGATCGCTGTCTGTAGAGTCAGGTCAGTCTCTTAGATCGGTCGCTGTCTGTAGTGTCAGGTCAGTCTCTCAGGCTGGTCGCTGTCTGTAGTGTCAGGTTAGTCTCTCAGGCTGATCGCTGTCTGTAGTGTCAGGTCAGTCTCTCAGGCTGGTCGCTGTCTGTAGTGTCAGGTCAGTCTCTCAGACCGGTCGCTGTCTGTAGTGTCAGGTCAGTCTCTCAGGCTGATCGCTGTCTGTAGTGTCAGGTCAGTCTCTCAGGCTGGTCGCTGTCTGTAGTGTCAGGTCAGTCTCTCAGACCGGTCGCTGTCTGTAGTGTCAGGTCAGTCTCTCAGGCTGATCGCTGTCTGTAGTGTCAGGTCAGTCTCTCAGGCTGGTCGCTGTCTGTAGTGTCAGGTCAGTCTCTCAGACCGGTCGCTGTCTGTAGTGTCAGGTCAGTCTCTCAGGCCGGTTTCTGTCTGTAGCGTCAGATTAGAAGACAGCGCCCAGGAGGAGAAGACAGCGCACAGGAGAAGACAGCACAGGGAAGGGGGCAGCGCACAGGAGAAGACAATGTGGGGAAAGGAGACTGCGCACAGGAAGAATAGACAGTGCGGGGAGAGGGGACAGTGCACAGGAAGAGTAGAAAGTGTGGGGAGGGGGGATAGTGCACAGGAGAGGAGGACAGCACACAGCAGGAGAAGCCAGTGTAAAGGGCAGAGGACAGCGCACAAGGCAGAGAAGACAAAGGATGGGGGTTAGAAACAGAGTGTACAGGGGTAACACATCGGGGATTGCATGAATTAAGGGGTTAATTGCCGCGACACTTATCATGATGTATAGGAACAAGCATATGGCTATGTTCAAGGCTATGTACAGCTAAGGTGGTTTATATATGATAATAGAACACAGTAAATGCTGCTATAGAATATAAAGAAAAAATGGGAGTCTTCGCTTCAACAATGGCCATTGGGGAAGAGCCCGGTAACTGCACCAAAGTGCTCTCATCCTACCGGGTCCTAACGCACTGTTTCTTCATGCGATCTGCAATTGCTAGTCTGGGATTTTTATGCAGGTTTTAATTGCAATCCACAGGCATAAAAATCCCAGACCAGCAATTGCAGACCGCATGAAGCAACAGTCCGTTAGGACCCGGTAGGATGAGAGCACTTTGGTGCAGTTACCGGGCTCTTCCCCAATGGCCATTGTTGAAGTGAAGACTCCCATTTTTTCTTTATATTCTATAGCAGCATTTACTGTGTTCCATTATCAAATATGCCACCTTAGTTGTACATAGCCTTGAACATAGCCATATGCTTGTTCCTATACATCATGATAAGTGTTGCGGCAATTAACCCCTTAATTCATGTATAGTTTTTGTCAGCACCTTTTCATGCCCAGGTGATGCCGTCATTTAATGATACATCGGGGATTGCTTCACGGATCACTTCACTTTTACTTATTTTGGGTAAAACTGACAGCCAGAAGTAACAAGAACTGCTGCTGCTCTCCAACTCTTTCCGGAGTTATGTTTAAAGGAAATGTGAGTGAAGCGCCTACTGATTGGATGCACAGCTCATGTGAGATAACATCACGTGAGACCTGGCATCAATAATGCTGAAAAAATGCCGGTAAGGTGCAATATATTAATTGAGAAGGGATTATGTGAGTAGTGGACAACCCCTTTAAGGGTGCTATCACATCAACATACAGTGAAAGAAATAATTATTTGACCCCTTGCGAATTTTGTAAGTTTACCCACTGACAAAGACATGAACAGTCTATAAGTTTAAGAGTCGGTTAATTTTAAGAGTGAGAGATAGAAGATCAAAAATAAAACCCAGAAAATTGCATTGTCTAAATTATATAAATGTATTTGTATTTTGAAGAGAGAAGTAATTATTTGATCCCTCTGAAAAAACAATACAATAATTGGTGTCAAAACCCTTGTTGGCAGCACAGCAGTCAGATGTTTCTTGTAGTTGATGATGAGGTTTGCTCACATGTCAGGAGGAATTTTGCTCCGCTCCTCTGTGCAGATCATCTCTAAATCATTAAGATTTTGAGGCTGTCGCTTGGTAACTCGGAGCTTCAGCTCCTCCACAGATTTTCTATGGGATTACGGTCTGGAGACTGGCTAGGCCACTCCATGACCTTAATGTGCTTGTCTTTGAGCCGATCCTTTGTTGCCTTGGCTGTTTTGGGTCATTATCATGCTGGAAGACCCAGCCACGACAGATTTTTAATGTCCTGGCGGAGGGAATGAGGTTGTCACTCAGGATTTTACGGTACATGGCTCCATCCATTGTCCCATTGATGCGGTGAAGTAGTCCTGTGACCTTAGCAGCTACCCGGCTGGACACAAAATTACGGCGAAGCCCATGTCAAATGCGCTCCCCGCTCACTGATGCCCCCTCCCCGCCTGATCCTAAGTTAGGACCGGGTGGGGAGTGAAGCACCAGGCAGCGGGGAGGGGGAATCAGTGAGCGGAGAGCGCAGCACAGACCGGGAAAGCCGGCGGTGAAGTCTTCTCACCGCCAGCTTCCCCGGACGGTTCATGCACTCCCCGCTCACTGGTGTTGCACTCCCCGCTCGGTCCTAACTTAGGATCAGGTGGGGAGGCAGCGGGGGGAAGCGGAGGATCGGGATGGGAGGCAGCGGGGAAGCGAGTAGGGAGCTTAATGATTGCTTAAAACCCAGCAGCTTTTTACTGCCGGATTTTAAACAAACATGTGGCCATTGCAGCCTTTTCCTCTGCTGCCAGACCTCTTTACAGGGTCCGGCAGCTGAGGAATTACTCGCATTTCCCATTGACTTACATTGTACTCGTTACGTAGCGAGTAATCGCAAGGAAACTCGCAGAGTAACGAGTACCCGAGTACCGTACTATTCGGCAAGTACCGAATAGTAACGAGTAAACTCACTCATCTCTAGAGGTGACTGATTCATTGAGTGTCTCGACAGGAGTCTTTATACAGGTGACAATGTAACACAGCTGTGTGTAATGCAGGAACCAGGGGATCAGGAGCCGATAACTGCTCTGTAGGGGACAGAACTCCTAAGGGCCACTTTACACACACCAACTTATCTGTCCAACTTCTGACCAACTTGCTGGTTGCAGTGAAATCATGGACACATTGCACCATTTTGTGACTGTGTAGAATGGAACAATGTGTCCGTGATTTCACTGCAACTAATAAGTTGCAAGTGAAATTGCATGCAATATTGACACGTGTGACGGTACCTTTAGAATTGACAGGCAAGTCTGTCTGTCTGTTCTGCCCGCTGCCGATTTGTAGTCACAGACACTCCAGCCGGTCATTCTGTTTAATTTGAACTCACTGTTGAGAGAGGTGAGGGTAAGGGCCGCTTCACACTGCGGTGTGATCCGGTCTGGTTCTGTCCGGGATGCCCCAGACAGCCGCGGACCGGATCAGCACATAGGACTGGGGGGCTAATATGCCCTCCGGTCCGGTGTGCAGGGCACGCAGCTCCCACTGCTGATAGGTGAGGACCGCGGGCGCTGCGGTCCTGACCTGCCAGCGGCTGCAGCTGCGTGGGCTGCACACCGGACCGGAGGGCATATTAGCCCCCCAGTCCTATGTGCTGATCCGGTCCGCGGCTGTCTGGGGCATCCCGGACAGAACCAGACCGGATCACACCGCAGTATGAAGCGGCCCTAATGCTCCTCATAATTTCAGCAGATATACAGAAAAATAAGTCAACTATTCTCTAATTCCTCCCATTAACCAAAAGCACAAGATTGTTAAAGATAATTTATCTAATAGAGTGGAGCTGTTCTGTAATCTGCAGCTTTTACATTCTAATTTAAAAGAAATATTTTTACCAAGTTTGCATTAATACTTTAATTCATTTGTAAATAAATTTATTTTTTTCTGTTTATAATTATTGTTTATGAAACAGTGTGACCAGCAGTGCTGAATGGGTGTGGTTTGGGCGTGGATATGGGTGTGACTAGTTGTGAAATGGGCGTGGTCAGGGGTGTGGCCTAAAATTTGCCGCAGAGCGCGCCGCACACATTGTCCCTCTTTCTCTTCTTCAAAAGTTGGGAGGTATGCACCATGTACCCCCCGGCATAAACCCCTTACAATACACCATGTACCCCCCAGCATAAACTCCTTACAATACACCATGTACCCCCCGCCATAAACCCCTTACAATACACCATGTACCCCCCGCCATACACCATGTTACCCCCAACATACACCCCACAAGGCGCCAAAACGAGAAGGCGGGAGAAGGGGTTGGGGGCGAATTGCACTGGCCGAGCACCCGGCCACCTGAGGCTGCATTCACAGGAGCCCTAGCTACTGCGCATGCGCCAGGTGCGCGCTGGACAGCCTCGGGCGGCGCGCAGTGTCGGCACCGCGCGCGTGCACTAAATTAGAGTCGAGCGCGCGTGCACTAAATTAGAATCAAGCGCGCGACTGCCGCGCGCATGCGCAGAATCAGGATTCGACTGCAGTGATCCGCTCGTATCCGCTCGTGCTCCACTGCAATGAAGAAGCCCCGCCCCTTCCGGCGACATCACACCGGGAAGGAGCCTGTATTCTCTAGCATCTAGCTTAGGTCTGAGGCCCGGGCGGACATGGACATGTTGGAGGGGCTCTTTGGTAGTGATGCGGAGTCCGATAATGAGCGGAAAGGTGACGGTGAGTCCAGCCCTCCACCTCTCCACCCCCCGGGGGTCCTCCAGCTCTCCACCTCTCCACCCCCCGCGGGGTCCTCCAGCCCTCTACCTCTCCACCCCCCGCGGGGTCCTCCAGCCCTACTCCTCTCCACCCCCCGCGGGGTCCTCCAGCCCTCTACCTCTCCACCCCCCGCGGGGTCCTCCAGCCCTCTACCCCTCCAGCCCTCCACCTCTCCACCCCCCGCGGGGTCCTCCAGCCCTCTACCTCTCCACCCCCCGCGGGGTCCTCCAGCCCTCTACCTCTCCATCCCTCGGGGGTCCTCCAGCCCTCTACCTCTCCACCCCTCGGGGGTCCTCCAGCCCTCTACCTCTCCACCCCTCGGGGGTCCTCCAGCCCTCTACCTCTCCACCCCTCGGGGGTCCTCCAGCCCTCTACCTCTCCACCCCTAGAGGGTCCTCCAGCCCTCTACCTCTCCACCCCCCGGGGGTCCTCCAGCCCTCTACCTCTCCATCCCTCGGGAGTCCTCCAGCCCTCTACCTCTCCATCCCTCGGGGGTCCTCCAGCCCTCTACCTCTCCACCCCTCGGGGGTCCTCCAGCCCTCTACCTCTCCACCCCCCGGGGGTCCTCCAGCCCTCTACCTCTCCATCCCTCGGGGGTCCTCCAGCCCTCTACCTCTCCACCCCTCGGGGGTCCTCCAGCCCTCTACCTCTCCACCCCTAGAGGGTCCTCCAGCCCTCTACCTCTCCACCCCTCGGGGGTCCTCCAGCCCTCTACCTCTCCACCCCTCGGGGGTCCTCCAGCCCTCTACCTCTCCATCCCTCGGGGGTCCTCCAGCCCTCTACCTCTCCATCCCTCGGGGGTCCTCCAGCCCTCTACCTCTCCACCCCTCGGGGGTCCTCCAGCCCTCTACCTCTCCACCCCTAGAGGGTCCTCCAGCCCTCTACCTCTCCACCCCTCGGCGGCCCCCCCTTATGCAGGTCCTCCTATGGGTGGCCAGTCCAGCAGTCATGCCCATGCAGTCCACCCTGAAAAGACCCATATGGTGACAGTAGCCGCCGTCTTTTAAAGTGGATTATAGCAGAATTGACATAATCTGGCTTCTGGAGATTACCTAGGTTAAACCCTGAGCTGTCAGTGTTGGGGGCTACATGGCTCCAGGGGAGTTTGGCCAATATCTGGGGCTATGTAGCTCACTATTATTAAACCCTTTAACACTGGCTTAATAAACGCCGTTTTTACTGAATTAATGTAGCAGAGCCGACAGTGTGCTGCTTCTGCTAAATACATTATTTAACCACTGCGTTGGGAATGTTTTGGGCTACATGGCTCCAGGGGAGTGTGGCCACTCTCTGGGGCCATGTAGCGCAATAACATTAACCCCTTAAACACCAGGTTCATGTACTCGCTGCTGCAGCTCCGTGCCGACATGTAGCACAGTGCTGCTGTAGCGGCTTTACATGTGAAATTACACAGGGACTTCACAGTAAAAGTCTGTTAATGACTTTACATACAATAATGTGCCAGTGCTGCTGTCATAGTGCTGGCACATTACTGTAACGCCATTGCTCAGGATGGAAAAATCTCACTCCGATACTGGCGCGCTGCCAAAATGGATATTGTTACTGATATCCTTGTGTGTGACAACGCACAAACGATAATTCAGTTTTGTTCATACGATGTCTGTCATGTGACTTTTCTAATGATATAGGTAACGATATTGTTGTGTGTAACGCCACATTATCGGTTGATAGCAAGTTCCCAGTTGTGATATTGTTATTCCAGGCTCACATGATCCCATGTTCTGTTGGATGCCGCTATCTCTCTCTCCTGCGGTTCCTGGCTCTTGTGTCGGTTGCTTATACAGGTGTCCGGGAGACTGGAGTCTCCTCTGTGAACCGGTGTTTTCTGCTGGGCTAAGTTCTCCTTAGCAGACTCAGACTCCGGTGTCCGGGTTGCTTCCTGGGATGAACCAGTATGGCTCCTCTGCACCCCCTCTGTCTCTCGCCTTGCCTCCGACCCTCACGCTCGAGTTCCTTACTCTGGCTAGGGTTCCTCTGGTATGGGCCTAGCACGGCTCCGCTACCAGGTTGTCTTCACAGTACTACTCCATACTGCACGGACTAACTAACCTCGCCCCCAGCACCTGTATGTATAGGGGATCTTGCTTAAAGGGATCCTGTCACCCCCAAAACACCTCCTAAGCTATTAAAAGCTGTCCCTAGAGCATATTCACACTTACCCTACACTCCTTTTAGCTCCTAAATGCAGCTAGTGAAAATGAAGATAAATGTTATTACACTACCTCATTAGTGATGATAATGAGTGACTATGGTATTCATAGTCACCCTGGCAGGCTCTCCCTCTTCATGATATCACGCCTCAATAGGCGTGATCTTCAAATCAGATTCAAATGCGCGCCTCCCCGCTCTGTCCTGTGTCGGCCGGGCTGCAGTGGGGCTGGGTGACGTGAATCGCGTCATTTCCGGCGCCGGGTGACGGCATGTACACCCGCGCCGCTCTGTTAGCTTCAAAACGCGCACTGCACATGCGCAGTGCGGTTCTTGAAGCTAACAGCGGCGCGGGTGTACATACGTCACCCGGCGGCGGTAATGACGCGATTCGCGTCATACAGCCGCACAATGCAGCGGTCCGGCTGGCATAGGACAGAGCGGGGAGGCGCGCATTTGAATCTGATTTGAAGATCACGCCTATTGAGGCGTGATATCATGAAGAGGGAGAGCCTGCCAGGGTGACTATGTATACCATAGTCACTAATTATCATCACTAATGAGGTAGTGTAATAACATTTATCTTCATTCTCAGTAGATGCTTTTAGGTGCTAAAAAGAGTGTAGGGTAAGTGTTCCTATGGTCTAGGGACAGCTTTTAATAGCTTTTGAGGTGTTTTGGGGGTGACAGGATCCCTTTAAGGCAGCAAGTGGGGCTCCCCCTACAGGCCTGGAGTGGAAGGTGTTGTGTGTGTGTATGGGCACCTGACGTGGAAATCCCTCCATGCACTAGGTGTTCCTGTGGCTGCTACAGACACACCCCGAGACGCTCACACCACGGGTTCTGTCCCAGGCTGGACCTTCTGGCCTCCAGCGATGACCGTGGGCTTCTGAAGAGTTCATCATTTTAAAGGGATCCTGTCACCCCCAAAACACCTCTAAACCTATTAAAAGCTGTCCCTAGAGCATATTAACACTTTCCCTACACTCCTTTTACCTCCTAAATGCACATAGTCAAAATGAATAAAAACGTTATTATAGTACCTCATTACTGATGATAATGAGTGACTATGCTATTCATAGTCACTCATCCAGGCTGCCCCTCTTCTTCATATCACGCCTGAATAGGCGTGATCTACAGCACAGATTCAAATTGCCGCCTCCTTGCGCGCCTCCCCTCTCTCCCATTGCGTCCGGGCTTCAGTGTGGGGCTGTATGACGCGATCCGCGTCATTCCCGGCGCCGGGTGACGTATTTACACCGGCGCCGCGCTGTCAGCTTCAAAATGCGCACTGCGCATGCGCATTTTGAAGCTGACAGCGCGGCGCCGCTGTAAATACGTCACCCGGTGCCGGGAATGACGCGGATCGCGTCATACAGCCCCACACTGAAGCCCGGACGCAATGGGAGAGAGGGGAGGCGCGCAAGGAGGCGGCAATTTGAATCTGTGCTGTAGATCACGCCTATTCAGGCGTGATATGAAGAAGAGGGGCAGCCTGGATGAGTGACTATGAATAGCATAGTCACTCATTATCATCAGTAATGAGGTACTATAATAACGTTTTTATTCACTTTGACTATGTGCATTTAGGAGGTAAAAGGAGGGTAGGGAAAGTGTTAATATGCTCTAGGGACAGCTTTTAATAGGTTTAGAAGTGTTTTGGGGGTGACAGGATCCCTTTAACAGAAATGTGTGCGGCACTAATGTCACATCAACAGCTGCAGCCAATCGGTGAGCTCCACATCTACACGGGGTTGGCTGCAGTGCTGTCATCGCTGCAGGTAATGTGAGGAGACCGAGTTGGACCTGGGGATGTTAAGCAAAGACCAGTTTTTATAACTACCAGAGATTATTGCTGTGAAATAGGTCAACAGCTTTAAGCGTGAGAGCGGTAGTCCTGGATGTGGGGAGTATCAGCAGCCTGACGTTAATAGTATATGAGGCTGCTGCTCACTGCCACTGTCACCACAGCTCTGTGCTCTGAACACTGACTCAGCTCTGCTACATCAGTGTAGTCCTCTGCAAGAGTTTATACTGACAGAGCAAAGCCGTGTATCTAATGCCATTATGTGATGCCCCGCAGAGCTGTGTATCTAATGCCATCGTGTGATGCCCCGCAGAGCCGTGTATCTAATGCCATAGGGTGATGCCCCGCAGAGTCGTGAAATGTCATCATGTGATGCCCTCCAGAGACATGCATCTAACCACTGCTCCCATTAAAGTATCCCATCCCTTCCAGTGTGATATAGTACACTGATCTCTGTATGTAATACATTCCACTTATCTAACCCAAGAATATGATACTGCAAGCATTACCAAGTAAGAGAATTTGCGCTGCCAGTTGTCCTCGGTGACACTTTCCAGATGTTGATGTCACATAGCAATGTTATCCTCCCTTATCCTATTGCAAACACCCAAGGTGGGGGAGGAGTGATGTCAGACACATAAGCAGATCCCACCCACTTTTACTGCAGTCGTAATGCAAGCTTGCAGCTTTCAGCAGCTGCTCCCCCTAGTATTTAAAAGTGGGAAATAT
Organism: Allobates femoralis; assembly: GCA_033576535.1. Lineage (NCBI taxonomy): Eukaryota > Metazoa > Chordata > Amphibia > Anura > Aromobatidae > Allobates > Allobates femoralis. The sequence continues at coordinate 179,228,311 of JARQOC010000004.1, forward strand.
CAAAGCTTTTACTATTAAATACCATTTTTAATGCTATAAAATATAAGAAAAAAAAAAAACATATTTACAACATTAATCGTTTCACAATTTTTGGAAAAGCAACACAAAACATTTTTTAAATGCAACTTCTCTTTAAGTAGAATTGTTAACGGACTGATGGAGTCCATATGGTCTGGGAAATGAGGTCCCCGTGGAGTTAGTGCTACCTGTGCATTGTAGTGTGGTGATGATGTGGTGTGATGAGAGAACCTGACCTGTTATTTCTTGTTTTAGAGGACTCACACTCTGGATCTGGCTCCGACTCAGAACCAAGGAACGCCGGCTCTGTGAGCAACGCTTCTGCTAGTGACAGCGAGCGGGATGATGACGATGATGGACAGTCCGCTTTAAAACCCAGCAACAGAGAGCTTTTTGGAGATGACAGTGAGGATGAAGCTGGGTCCCAACACAGTGGTAGTTATAACCATTCAGTAAGGTCGGATAATCCATCTGAAGGCAACATCCACTCTGAGCAAGAGGAAAACGATCAGTCGGATGCCGAGCAGCACAGTGGCTCCGAAAACTTTCAAGATGATGACGACAATAGAGGACACCAATCTGACAACAGCAGCCACCACTCTGAAGTGGAAGGATCAGAGAAAGATGCCCATTCTGAGGACGAAAAATGGGATCGAGAGGATAAAAGTGACCAGTCTGATGATGAGGAGAAAACTCAAATCTCAGAGGATGAAGCACAGCATTCAGATGAGGAGAGAAATATGAGGTCAGATGAGGAGATGCCAATGCAGTCTGATGGAGAAGAGCATGAAAACCATCAGTCTGATGAGGACGAGCGCAGACATCACTCAGATGATGATGATCAGAGACCTTCTGATGATGAGAGACAGCATTCAGATGAAGAACAGGATCATCAACAATCAGACGATGAGGAGCCAAAGCTTCAGCATTCCGAGGATGAACAGCAGCGGTCAGATGACGAGCAGCAACATTCAGATGATGAAGACCAAGAACGACGCCATTCAGATGACGAAGACCTAGAGCGACGCCATTCAGATGACGAAGACCTAGAGCGACGCCATTCAGATGACGAAGACCTAGAGCGACGCCATTCAGATGACGAAGACCTAGAGCGACGCCATTCAGATGACGAAGACCTAGAGCGACGCCATTCAGATGACGAAGACCTAGAGCGACGCCATTCAGATGACGAAGACCGAGAGCGACGCCATTCAGATGACGAAGACCGAGAGCGACGCCATTCAGATGACGAAGACCGAGAGCGACGCCATTCAGATGACGAAGACCGAGAGCGACGCCATTCAGATGACGAAGACCGAGAGCGACGCCATTCAGATGACGAAGACCTAGAGCGGCACCATTCAGATGACGAAGATCAAGATCGGCACCATTCAGATGATGAGCAGAGACACCATTCAGATGATGATGAGCTTGATGGCCGACACTCTGATGATGAACAGCAACATTCAGGAGGCGAAGAACAAGAGCACAAATCAGGTCTGTTGCACTCCTACCTTTTATTAGTACCAACATATCATGTGTAGAAGGTTACAATCATAGATTTAGTATTTCTTTAAATGTATATTGAGGGAGAAACATTTTCTGGTCCCTTTCATAGTATCTGGAAAAGGAAGTGACAGTGAAGAAGAGATTGTACGACACAGGCCTAAGAAAAAGAAGCCCCAGTCAGACTCCGAATTAGACAGCGATGGGGAAACATCTAAAGGTATGGTAGTCCGATAACCTTCTTAAAGTCTGTTATTTTTCTACCTTTGCACTATTAATGTTATTATATTCAGTTACAGTCATCGTTGATAGAACATTAATATCATTGTTGTTTGTTATTCCTCAGACTATTCATAAATCAGTAGTACGTATGAAAATAAGCCACTTTCTAATGGGTCTCATCAAAGTAAGCGGCTTCTTTCTCCTTTTGTACTGCTCTTTCATTTTCAATTCAGGGATAAAATCTGTGTTCAGTGAAGACGTCTTGTTCCATTACTGAAGGAGATTACAGTTGGTGCTTTTAAACCCCTTCACGACCAACAGTGTATACATACACCCTGGCTAATATGCAGAACTGTGGCTACATTGATTCTGAACGAACTCCGTTACCTGCTTCTCCTGGAAGCAGGCAAATGGAGGATGACCTCAGGGGGAGTGGCATAGTCCCCAACAACTACGATTGCTGTGATTGGCTGTTCAATTTAGAACAACCAATCACAGCGATTGTTTGTTTCAGCCAGTGAAACTTGCTGCTCACTGTCCTGTGATCCCCTGCCCCTGTCAGTTGTCTCTCCCAGCCCCTATTGGTCCGCTGTCCTGCTACTGCTGCCCGATCACCTTTGTCCCCACTCCCCCCCACCCCCTCCGCTGCCACCCATTCACCTGTCTGCCCTCCCCCTCTGCTGTTTAATCGATGGCCTCCTCCACCTCTGCTGTCCGATTACCTGTGTCCTCCTCTGTGCCACTGCTGTCCCCATGACCACGATCCATCGGCTTTTCCACGTCACCCTGCGGCGCCCGCAGTTTCCTGTCTTGCTCCAAGACCGGAAACTGTGAGCAGGGTGACGTGGGAAAATGTACTTGAGTTCAGCGCTATAATAATAATTAATAATAATCTTTTCCTATTGCCACGACAGCACCCACTGTGAGAGGGGATCCACCCATAGGGACAGGAAACCTAGAGATACAGATGGGCGGTCCCCCTCACCTCCTCAGTTGGTTTACTGTCCTTATGGGAACCTGCAGCATGGATTGTGTTACCTGGGTCCTGATGCCTCTGTGCGGTGCCCGTGGGGGACGGCAGAGTCCGTGTCTTCAGCAGCAGTGTCTGGGGAGCCCTGCCTCTCAGACTCCCCCCTCCGCTGGGAAAGATGGAGTGATCCCATGGTCCTGGTGGTGTCGCCATGGCTCGTGTGGGAGCGGTGCAGATCGAGGGGTTCTCCCTGCATACATCCAGAGGGCGCAGGGTGCGGGGATCAGCTGCCCTGTGCCTCATGCCGTCCAGTTCCAGGTTCTTCACCGTGCGTGTGCGCTGGCCTGATGTCGCGCCTGATAACCCAGAAGTGGTTGAATGACTTCCGGGGGAACCGGGGAGCTGCATCAGCCAGCGGGTATAGAAAGGGTCGTGGCCTTTGGAGGAAATAGGCTGGTGTCCCAGCGCACTCTGTGTTTCACCATGTCTTCCCCCGGAGATGCAGAGTAGTACTCTCAGGTGACTAAGCAGCACAAGTGCAGCGAGAGTAGAAGCAACAGTGGTGGTCACCCCAAAGGCAGTGATACCACCGGCAGGAGTGAGCAGACCCTTCAGTCCAAGCCCTCCAGTACCAGCGCTGTGCCTACTTCCAGAGACAGTATCCCACTAACAAGCTACAGATGGTGTGTGTATCTGTGTGATCACCTGGTGAGCTGAATCCCCCCTATCTTTTCTATGTGCCCTTAGGCTAAAAAGAAGCTGTTTAAGAATAAACATATTGTGCTTTGTGTATGCACCCCTTCCTGATGAATATTTCAAACGGTTATGTCAGCCCAGCATCTCTCAGACCCTGGACAAGGAAGCCTCTGTCCGTAATGCTGACCTAAAGTTGTTTATTAGGAAGAGATCAGGAATTCCCTTAAGTGTGCATAAGCCTAAGCCTAAGAAACAGAAGGCTAGCCAGGAAGCATATGATTCAGGGCCTGAATCAACTGCAGAGATACAGGAGGAAGGATTAATAGTCTTCCCACTCATCATTGTCATCTGATGAGGAATGGGGGCTGTGTTTCCCTATACAGGATATAGACTCCCTAGTTAAAGCTGTCTGATCTACTATGGGTATAAGAGATCCCAGTGATCTGAAATCAGCCCAGGAATTGATGTTTGCTGGCCTGTCCCTGAAGAAGCGTCAATCCCTTCAAGTCATTGATGCAATAAAGGATCTTGTTTCCTTCCCTTAAAGGGGTTGTCCGGGCTCGTCACATAATCTCAGTGCATATCTAGGCTGCTGAATGTAGACAATCTGTAATTTACTTTGTGTCAGCTTTCTGCAGGGTTTCCTAGATAACACTTGTTTTGTGTCTGAACAGAACGACCAGGGGGGTTGTCCTGGCATGATAATGAACACTGGTCGTTTCCACCTCCTCTACCCCAACCCCTCCCCCATAGCAATATCCCCGCCCTCCCCATCTACATGACTGAGCCTCTCCACAGTAAGAAATCCTCCCCTGCAGCCATTGCTGTGATCAGACCTGCCCCGTGTAGCTGCTCCTCCCCCCAGCCAGACACAGTGATGTATGGAAAGTCTGCAGAGAAGGGACAATGCTGTATTACAATGAATAGCTCCCTCTTATCAGTGATTCCTTCCCTCACTGTCCCGGGCTGTGATCAGGAGCAGGGAAGGAGAATGGACTGTGTGCAGAGCACAGTGATGGGGGTCTGCAGCTTCTAATCTGCACAGGGGTCCGCAGACACTCATGTAATCTGTGACACACTGTAACAAAGCCTCTGCTGTGTGAATGACATCTCTGTGTCACTGATGTCTGCACACAGCAGAAGATCTGGTGCAGTGTATAAGGCTGAAGGATGGTCAGCACTGTGTCTCTAATGACACAAATACTGATTGAAGCAGCCTATCCAATCAGTAACTGCAGCAGTGTGAAGTGTTGGGGGGTGTATGTATGGAGATATATATGATACTAAGGATTTTGATATTGTTGAGGAGTCCTTGCTTCCGTCGCCCCATCAGTCCACCCATCTTTCCTTCTTTCCTTCCATCCATACATCCTTCCTTCCTTCATCCTTCCGTCCTTCCTTCTTTCCGTCCATCTGACCGTCCTTCCTTCTTTCCATCCGTCCTTCTTTCTGTCCGTCCTTCCAACCTTCCTTCTTTCCGTCCATCCTTCTTTTCCTCCTTCTTTCTGTCCGTCCGTCCATCCTTCCTTCTTTCCGTCCATCTGACCTTCCTTCTTTCTGTCCGTCCTTCCATCCTTCCTTCTTTCCGTCCATCCTTCTTTTCCTCCTTCTTTCTGTCCTTCCTTCCGTCCATCCTTCCTTCCATCCTTCTTTCTGTCCTTCCTTCCATCCGTCCTTCCTTCTTTCCATCCGTCCTTCCTTCTTTCCGTCCATCTATCCATCTGTTCTTCTGTCCGTCCGTCCGTCCTTCTGTCCGTCCGTCCTTCTGTCCGTCCGTCCGTCCTTCTGTCCGTCCGTCCTTCTGTCCGTCCGTCCTTCTGTCCGTCCGTCCGTCCTTCTTTCCGTCCGTCCGTCCTTCTTTCCGTCCGTCCGTCCTTCTTTCCGTCCGTCCGTCCTTCTTTCCGTCCTTCTTTCCGTCCTTCTTTCCGTCCTTCTTTCCGTCCTTCTTTCCGTCCTTCTTTCCGTCCTTCTTTCCGTCCTTCTTTCCGTCCGTCCGTCCTTCTTTCCGTCCGTCCGTCCTTCTTTCCGTCCGTCCGTCCTTCTTTCCGTCCGTCCGTCCTTCTTTCCGTCCGTCCGTCCTTCTTTCCGTCCGTCCGTCCTTCTTTCCGTCCGTCCGTCCTTCTTTCCGTCCGTCCGTCCTTCTTTCCGTCCGTCCGTCCTTCTTTCCGTCCGTCCGTCCTTCTTTCCGTCCGTCCGTCCTTCTTTCCGTCCGTCCGTCCTTCTTTCCGTCCGTCCGTCCTTCTTTCCGTCCGTCCGTCCTTCTTTCCGTCCGTCCGTCCTTCTTTCCGTCCGTCCTTCTTTCCGTCCGTCCGTCCTTCTTTCCGTCCGTCCGTCCTTCTTTCCGTCCGTCCGTCCTTCTTTCCGTCCGTCCGTCCTTCTGTCCGTCCGTCCGTCCTTCTGTCCGTCCGTCCGTCCTTCTGTCCGTCCGTCCGTCCTTCTTTCCGTCCGTCCTTCTTTCCGTCCGTCCTTCTTTCCGTCCGTCCTTCTTTCCGTCCGTCCGTCCGTCTTTTCTTTCCGTCCGTCCGTCCGTCCGTCCTTCTTTCCGTCCATCCGTCCTTCCTTCTTTCCGTCCTTCCTTCCTTTCCGTCCATCGCCCCATCAGTCCGTCTGTCCTTCCTTCCATCCTTCTTTCCATCCTTCCTTTTGTCCATCCATCCGTCCGTCCTTTCCGTCCCTCCTTCCTTCGTTCGTCCTTACGTCCTTCTTTCCGTCCATCCTTCCTTCTTTCCATCCTTCCTTATTTCCGAAGGTCCTTCCTTCTTTCCGACCGTTCGTGCCGTTCTTCCTTCTTACTGTCCTTCCTTCTTTCCGTCTGTCCATCCGTCCTTCCTACTTTCTGTCCTTCCTTCTTTCCGTCTGTCCATCCGTCCTTCCTACTTTCTGTCCTTCCTTCTTTCTGTCCATCTGTCCTATCTTCTTTCCGTCAGTCCGTCCTTCTTTCCGTCAGTCCGTCCTTCTTTCCGTCAGTCCGTCCTTCTTCGTCCGTCCGTCTCTTTCCGTCCGTCCGTCCTTCCTTCCGTCCTCCGTCCGTCCTCTTCCGTCCGTTCGTCCTTCTTTCGTCCGTCGTCCTTCTTCCTCCGTCCTCTTCTTTCGTCCGTCCTCTTTCCGTCCGTCCGTCCTTCTCCGTCCGTCCTTCTTCCGTCCTTCGTCCGTCCTCTCCGTCCGTCCTTCCCGTCCTTCTTTCGTCGTCCGTCTTCTTCTCGTCCGTCCTTCTTTCGTCCGTCCGTCCTTCTGTCCGTCCGTCCGTCCTTCTTCCGTCCGTCCGTCCTTCTTCCGTCCGTCCGTCCTTCTTTCCGTCCGTCCGTCCTCTTCGTCCGTCGTCCTTCTTTGTCCGTCCGTCCTTCTGTCCGTCCGTCCTTCTTTCCGTCCGTCCGTCCTTCTTTCCGTCCGTCCCGTCCTTCTTTCCGTCCGTCTTCTTTCGTCCGTCCGTCCTTTCCTCCGTCCGTCCTTCTTTCCGTCCTCCGTCCTTTGTCCTCCTCCTTCTTCCGTCCGTCCGTCCTTCTTTCGTCCGCCGTCTTCTTCCGTCCGTCGTCCTTCTTCCGTCGTCCGTCCTTCTTCCGTCCGTCCGTCTTCTTCGTCGTCCGTCCTTCTTCGTCCGTCCTTTGTCCTTCTTCGTCGTCGTCTTTCCGTCCGTCGTCCTTCTTCCGTCCGTCCGTCCTCTTTCCGTCCGTCCGTCCTTCTTTCCGTCTCTCCGTCTTCTTTCGTCGTCCTTCTTCCCCGTCGTCCTTCTGTCCGTCCGTCTTCTTCCGTCCGTCTCTTCGTCCGTCCTCTTCCCTCGTCCTTCTTTCCGTCCGTCCTCTTTTCCGTCCGTCGTCCTTCTCCTTCCGCTTTCCGTCCGTCTTTTCCGTCCGTCCGTCTTCTTTCCTCCGTCGTCTTCTTCCGTCCGTCCGTCCTTCTTCCGTCCGTCCGTCCTTCTTCCGTCCGTCCGTCCTTCTTCCGTCCGTCCGTCCTTCTTCCGTCCGTCCTCCTTCTTTCCGTCCGTCCGTCCTTCTTCCGTCGCCTCCTTCTTCCGTCCGTCCGTCCTTCTTCCGTCGTCCGTCTCTTCCGTCCGTCGTCCTTCTTTCCGTCCGTCCGTCCTTCTTCGTCCGTCGTCCTTCTTTCCGTCCGTCGTCTTCTTTCCGTCCGTCCTTCTTCTCCGTCCGTCCTTCTTTCCGTCCGTCCGTCCTTCTTCCGTCCGTCCGTCCTTCTTTCCGTCCTCCGTCCTTCTTCCGTCCGTCCGTCCTTCTTTTCGCTCCGTCTTCTTCCGTCCGTCCGTCCTTCTTTCTCCGTCCGTCCTTCTTCCGTCCGTCCGTCTTCTTCCGTCCGTCCGTCCTTCTTCCGTCCGTCCGTCTTCTTTCCGTCCGTCCTTCTGTCCGTCCGTCTCCTTCTGTCCGTCCGTCCTTCTGTCCGTCCGTCCTTCTGTCCGTCCGTCCTTCTTCGTCCGTCCGTCCTTCTTCCGTCGTCCGTCTTCTTTCCGTCCGTCCTTCTTCTCCGCGTCCCCGCGTCCTTCTTCCGTCCGTCCGTCCTTTGTCCGTCCGTCTTCTTTCCGTCCGTCCTTCTTCCGTCCGTCCGTCTTCTTTCCGTCCGTCCTTCTTCGTCCGTCCGTCCTTCTTCCGTCCGTCCTCTTCCGTCCGTCCGTCTTTTCCGTCCGTCCGTCTCTTCGTCGTCCGTCCTTCTTCGTCGTCGTCCTTCTTTCCGTCCGCCGTCCTTCTTTCCGTCCGTCCTTCTTCCGTCGTCCTTCTTCGTCTCCGTCCTTCTTCCGTCCGTCTCTTCCGCGTCCTTTCCGTCCGTCTCCTCTTCCGTCCGTCCGTCCTTCTTTCCGTCCGTCCCTCCGCCGTCCTTCTTTCCGTCGTCCGTCTTCTTTCGTCCGTCCGCCTTCTTTCCGTCCGTCCGTCCTTCTTTCGTCCGTCCTCTTCTGTCCGTCCGCCTTCTTTCCGTCCTCCTCCTTTTCGTCCTCCGTCCGTCCTCTTCTCCGTCTCTCCTTTTTCGCCGTCCTCCTTCTTTCCGTCGTCGTCCTTCTTTCCGTCGCCGTCTTCTTCCGTCGTCCGTCTTCTTTCGTCCGTCGTCCTCTTTCCGTCCTTCCGTCCTTCTGTCCGTCGCCTCTTCTTTCCGTCCTTTTCCGTCTTCTTTCCGTCCGTCTCTTCCGTCGTCCTCCTCCTCCGTCTTCTCCGTCTCCTTGTCCGTCCGCCCTTCTTCGTCGTCCTCTCTCGCCTCCTCTTCTTCGTCCTCCGTCTCTTCCGTCCGTCTTTCCGTCCGTCGTCCTTCTTCCGTCCTTTTTTCCGTCCGTCCGTCTTCTTTCCGTCCGTCCTCTTCTTTCCGTCCGTCCGTCCTTCTTTCCGCCTCCTCCTTCTTCCGTCGTCCGTCCTTCTTTCCGTCCGTCCTTTCCTCGTCCTCTCTTTCCGTCCTCCTCTTCTTCCTCCGCCGTCCTTCTTTCCGTTCTCCCGTCCTTCCGTCCGTCCGTCCTTCTTTCCGTCCGTCCTCCTTCGTCCGTCCCTTCCGTCCGTCTTCTTCGTCCGTCCTCCTTCTTCCCCGTCCTCTCTTCCGTCCGTCCGTCCCTTCTCCGTCCCGCCGTCCTCCTTCCCGTCCGTCCTTCTCGTCCGTCCGTCCTTTGTCCGTCCGTCCTCTTCCGTCCGTCCTTCTTCCCCTCTCTCCTCCGTCCCTCCGTCCGTCCTTCTTCCGTCCGTCTTTCTCCTCGCCTCCTTCTTCGTCCGTCCTTCCGTCCGTCCGTCCTTCTTCTCCGTCCGTCCTTCTTTCCGTCCGTCCTCTTCTTCCGTCCGTCCGTCCTTCTTTCCGTCCGTCGTCCTGTCGTCCTTCTTTCCGTCCGTCCGTCCTTCTTGTCCGTCCGTTCCTTCTTTCCGTCCGTCCCGTCCTTCTTCGTCGTCGTCCTCTTCGTTCCGTCCTTCTTTCCGTCCGTCCGTCCTTCTTTCCGTCCGTCCGTCCGTCCTTCTTTCCGTCCGTCTCTTCTTCCGTCCGTCCGTCCTTCTTTCCGTCCGTCCGTCCTTCTTTCCGTCCGTCCGTCCGTCTCCTTCTTTCCGTCCGTCCTTCTGTCCGTCCGTCTTCTGTCCGTTCGTCCCTTCGTCCGTCCGTCCCGTTCCTTCTGTCCGTCGTCCGTCCTTCTTTCCGTCCTGTCCTTCTTCGTCCGTCCGTCTCTTCCGTCCGTCCGTCCTTCTGTCCGTCCCGTCCGTCCTTCTTGTCCGTCTTCCGTCCGTCTTCGTCCGTCCTCTTCCGTCCGTCCGTCCTTCTTTCCGTCCGTCCGTCCCTTCTTTCCGTCCGTCCGTCCTTCTTTCCGTCCGTCCGTCCTTCTGTCCGTCCGTCCGTCCTTCTTTCCGTCCGTCCGTCCTTCTTTCCGTCCGTCCGTCCTTCTTTCCGTCCGTCCGTCCTTCTTTCCGTCCGTCCGTCCTTCTTTCCGTCCGTCCGTCCTTCTTTCCGTCCGTCCGTCCTTCTTTCCGTCCGTCCGTCCTTCTTTCCGTCCGTCCGTCCTTTCCGTCGTCCGTCCTCGTTCCCGTCCGTCTTCTTTCCGTCCGTCCGTCCTTCTTTCCGTCCGTCCGTCCTTCTTTCCGTCCGTTCCGTCCTTCTTGTCCGTCCGTCCGTCCTTCTGTCCGTCCGTCCGTCCTTCTTGTCCGTCCGTCCTTCTTCGTCCGTCCGTCCTTCTGTCCGTCCGTCCGTCCTTCTTTCCGTCCGTCCGTCCTTCTTTCCGTCCGTCCGTCCTTCTTTCCGTCCGTCCTCCTTCTTTCCGTCCGTCGTCTTCTTTCCGTCCGTCCTTCTTTCGTCCGTCCTTCTTTCCTCGTCCGTCCTTCTTTCCGTCCGTCCGTCCGTCCTTCTTTCCGTCCGTCCGTCCTTCTTTCCGTCCGTCCGTCCTTCTTTCCGTCCGTCCGTCCTTCTTTCCGTCCGTCCGTCCGTCCTTTTTCCGTCCGTCCTTCTGTCCTTCTTTCCGTCCGTCCGTCCTTCTTTCCGTCCGTCCGTCCGTCCTTCTTTCCGTCCGTCCGTCCGTCCTTCTTTCCGTCCGTCCGTCCGTCCTTCTTTCCGTCCGTCCGTCGTCCTTCTTTCCGTCCGTCCGTCCTTCTTTCCGTCCGTCCGTCCTTCTTTCCGTCCGTCCGTCCTTCTTTCCTCGTCCGTCCGTCCGTCCTTCTTTCCGTCCGTCCGTCCGTCCTTCTTTCCGTCCTACCTTATTTCTGACCGTCCTTCCTTCCTTCCGTCAATCATTCAGTCTTTCCATCCGTCCATCCGTTCTTATTTATTTAAAAATTGCAAAAAAAACAGTGCAATTACACATTTGTTTTTTGGGTTTTTTATTCACTATGTTCACTATATGGTAAGACTGAGGTGTCGGTATGATGTCTGGGGTCAGTACTATATGGTAACACTGACATCATACCGACACCTCAGTGTTACCATATAGTACTGACCTGAGGCATCATACTGACACCTCAGTATTACCATATAGTACTGACTCCAGACATCATACCGACACCTCAGTGTTACTATATAGTACTGACCCCAGACATCATACCGACACCTCAGTGATACCATATAGTACTGACTCCAGACATCATACCGACACCTCAGTGTTACTATATAGTACTGACCCCAGACATCATGCTTGAGGGGAAGAACGGATGGAAAGACTGAAAGATGGTCGGAAAGAAGGAAGGATGGACGGAAAGAAGGACGTAAGGAAGGAAGGAGGGAGGGACGGAAAGAAGGACGGATGGAAGGATGGATGGACGGAAGGACAGAAAGAAAGAGGAAAAGAAGGATGGACTGAAAGAAGGAAGGATGGACGGAAAGAAGGAAAGATGGAAGGATGGATGGAAAGAAGGAAGGACGGTCAGATGGACGGAAAGAAGGAAGGACGGAAGGATGAACGGAAGGATGTATGGATGGATGGAAGGAAAGAAGGAAAGGCGGGCGGACTGATGGGGCGACGGAAGCAAGGACTCCTCAACAATATCAAAATCCTTAGTATCATATATATCTCCATACATACACCCCCCAACACTTCACACTGCTGCAGTTACTGAGTGGACAGGCTGCTGCAATCAGTATTTGTGTCATTAGAGACACAGTGTTGACCATTCTTCACCATGATACACTGCACCAGATCTCCTGCTGTGTGAAGACATCAGTGACACAGAGATGTCATTCACACAGCAGAGGCTTTGTTACAGTGTGTCACAGATTACATGAGTGTCTGCGGACCCCTGTGCAGATTAGAAGCTGCAGACCCCCATCACTGTGCTCTGCACACAGTCCATTCTCCTTCCCTGCTCCTGATCACAGCCCGGGACAGTGATGGAAAGAATCACTGATAAGAGGGAGCTATTCATTGTAATACAGCATTGTCCCTTCTCTGCAGACTTTCCATACATCACTGGTGTCTGGCCGGGGAAAGAGCAGCTACACTGGGCAGGTCTGATCACAGCAATGGCTGCAGGGGAGGATTTCTTACTGTGGAGAGGGTTCATTCATGTAGATGGGGAGGGCGGGGATGTTGCTATGGGGGAGGGGTTGGGGTAAAGGAGGTGGAAACGACCAGTGTTCATTATCATGCCAGAACACCCCCCCTGGTCGTTCTGTTCAGACACGAAACAAGTGTTATCTAGGAAACCCTGCAGAAAGCTGACACAAAGTAAATTACAGATTGTCTACATTCGGCAGCCTAGATATGCACTGAGATTATGTGACGAGCCCGGACAACCCCTTTAACTTCAAAATGTAAATACCCCTTTGATACCCAGCTGTCCGAATGGAACAAGGTCCCAAAAGTAGATGCAGCAGTTGCTTCCTCATCTAAAAGAAATGTACTGCCCTTACAGGACGGAGGCCTCCTTAAAGACCCATCTGACAGGAAAGCTGAGACGTTGCTGAAGAGAGCCTGGGATTCAGCTTCAGCCACTTTCAAACCAGCAATAGCCAGTACCTGCATAGCAAGATCTATGCTGGTATGATTTGATCAACTGGAGGATCAGATTAAGGCAGGAACACCCAGAGATAGACTGTTAGCTTCTGTTCCCCAGCTCCGCAGTGGTGCAGCCTATTTGGTAGATGCATTGTCTGATTTAAGGCCCCGTTACACTGAACAATGTCGGCAACGATCTTGTGGGCGTCGTTTTGACACCGTTGGTGAGATGTCACACGTTTAGATATCGTGGACGACTCACCAACGATGTTGTGAGCAGGTATCGTTTTCACAACCCAGCGAACGATACCTGCTCTTTGCTGTGAATGGGCGAAGTCGTGAACGACATCATTATCGCGGTGTCAAACACCACGATATACCAGGTTGGCTGATCATTGATCGTGTGGTTTGAGAACATGTTCTCAAACCTGCAATCAACAATTTATCATTACAACTTTGCAGAGTCACACGCAACGAGGTCGTAACGATGTCACTTGAACGACTCCAAATCCGTGACGTTTAAGCACTATCGTTAACGATATCGTGTCATGTAACGGGGCCTCTACTCAGATTGGAGGCCAGATCTGATGGATTGCCCAACGCAGCTCGTCAGGCCTTGTGGTTAAAGAAATACCGTCAGGTCAAAAATCCATATGTAACTGCTATCATTTTCTAATTCCGCCTTCTAGACTCTCTATTGATGTATCTACTATATAATTGCCGTAGCACGTTTTGTGTCGGCCCCCGGCACGTCGTGGCTATGTCACACTGTGACGTCACCACGCCGTGCGAGGCATTGCCCGCGTAGCGGGCATTGCGACCCCTCGCCGCTGTCATCCCGCTCCGGAGCCTGTGCCCCTGTGCTCCTGTGCCCCCGCTCCGGAGCAGCTGCTGTCAGCACATGCTGACACAGTGCTCCGGAGCCTGTGTCCCTGTGCCCCTGTGCCCCCGCTCCGGAGCAGCTGCTGTCAGCACATGCTGACACAGTGCTCCGGAGCCTGTGCCACTGTGCTCCTGTGCCCCGTCATACTAAAGTTAAATCAAGTGTTTAAAATAAAAAATCTTTATTCTCACCTTCCAGCGCTCCCTCGGCGTCTCCAGCTGCAGCTGCTCGCTCGGTAACAGGACCTGTGATGATGTCAGAACCCGATCAGCTGATCGGGTCACATGACCGGTTACCGCGGTAACCGATGACGCTTTTGACGTCATCACAGGTCCTGCACACCCGATCGGCTGCAGCTGGAGACGCCGAGGGAGCGCTGGAAGGTGAGAATAAACATTTGTTATGTTGGGGGGGGGACATGAGGGGGGACAGGAGGTGGGGGACATGAGGGGGCACATGAGGGGGCACATGAGAGGGCACATGAGAGGGCACATGAGAGGGCACATGAGAGGGCACATGAGGAGCGGACAGGAGGGGGGGGGACATGAGAGGGCACAGGAGGGGGGCACATGAGGAGCGGACAGGAGGGGGGGGGGGACATGAGAGGGCACAGGAGGGGGGCACATGAGAGGGCACAGGAGGGGGGCACATGAGAGGGCACAGGAGGGGGGCACAGGAGGGGGGCACATGAGAGGGCACAGCAGGGGACAGTAGGGAGAGAGTAGGGGGACAGTAGGGCAAAACAGGGGGGCCGCAGAGAGGCAGCAAGATGACAGGAGGGAGAGAGGAGGAGGAGCTACGTGACAGCCCAAACTGATCCTGCAAAAAGTAGGATTCGGATGCCTATTTGGCATCCGATTGCAGAGATCAGTTTGGATCCGATGCTGTCCGATTTATTTCGGACAGCATCGGATTTAAAGAAATCGTAATGTGAAAGTAGCCTTACCACCAGAACGCACCCGCCTCCGTCTTCCGCCCGCTCTCTTCTATGTCGCCGCCACGTACAGATTGAAACCAAGATGGCGGCCGGGAAGTATCACGAGAGTTCCCGGCCGCCATCTTGGTTTCGCCCTGTTCACAGTGGCGACATGCAAGATGGCGATGGAAGTAAGTATTTCCCCGCCACTCTGCCCCCCCGGCCTCCACTGACCACTCTGCCCCCCGGCCTCTGCTGACCACTCTGCCCCTCCCCCCTGCCTCTGCTGACCACTCTGTCCCCCTTGATCTCCGCTGACCACTTTGCCCCCCTGGCCGCGCTGACCAATCTGCCCCCCCTTCCCTCCACTGACCACTCTGCCCCCCTTCCCTCCACTGACCACTCTGCCCCCCCACCCTCCGCTGATCACCCTGCCCCCCGACCTTCGCTGACCACTCTGCCCTCCCCTTGGGCCTACGCTGACCACTCTGCCCCCCCCGTTCTCTGCTGACCACTCTGCCTTCCGTCCTCCGCTGATAAACTCTGCCCTCCGTCCTCCGCTGACCACTCTGCCCTCTGTCCTCCGCTGACCACTGAGCCACCGTACAGTGCTGACCACTGAGCCACCGTACAGTGCTGACCACTGAGCCACCGTACAGTGCTGACCACTGAGCCACCGTACAGTGCTGACCACTGAGCCACCGTACAGTGCTGACCACTGAGCCACCGTACAGTGCTGACCACTGAGCCACCGTACAGTGCTGACCACTGAGCCACCGTACAGTGCTGACCACTGAGCCACCGTACAGTGCTGACCACTGAGCCACCATATACAGTGCTGACCACTGAGCCACCATATACAGTGCTAACCACTGAGCTACCATATACAGTGCCAACCATTGAGCCACCATAGAGTGCTAACCACTGAGGCTGTTTACAGTGCTAACTATTGAGCCAGTGTATACTGTGCTAACCACTGAGACCCTGTATACTCTGCTAACCACTCAACCGCCGTATACTCTGCTAACCACTGAGCCGCATAAAGTCTGCTAACCACTGAGTTGCTGTAAACTCTGCTAAGCACAGTGCTGCGGGCAGGAGAGGGCCGGGGGACAGCGGGCGGGTGCGGCCAGGAAGGCCCCCCCACCCCTACTGCCCGCACCCGGCCGCTGTTCCCCGACCCCCTCCTGCACGCACCCGGCCGCTCTTTCTCGGCCACCTCCTGCCTACACATGGCCGTTGTTCCCCTGCCCCCTTCTGCCCGCTGTTCCCCGGACCCCTCCTGCCCGCACATGGCCGCTGTCCCCCTGACCCCCTCCTGCCGCACCCGATTGCTGTATCCCTGCCTCCCTCCTGCCCGCATCCGGCCACTGTCCCCCGGCCCCCTCCTGCACGCACCTGGCCGCTCTTCCTCAGCCTCCTCCTGCCCACACATGGCTGTTATTCCACCAGCCCCCTTCTGCCCGCTGTTCCCCGGCTTGCTCCTGAACGCTCCCGGCCACTGTCCCCCAGCCCCCCTGACTGCACCCACCTGCTGTCTCTTCCTGGACTCCCGCACTGCTGCACACTGGCACCGCTGCACACCGGTACTGCTGTATGTATTCTATCTACTATATAATTGCCGTAGGCACTTCCGTGTCGGACCCCGCAAAAGACCGTGCCTTTGTCACTCTGTGACGTCACCACGTGCGACCCCTCGCCGCTGTCAGCACACACCCCCAACCCCTGTCACCACACCCCCCCCATATGTCCTCACCCCCCCCATATGTCCGCACACCCCTGCTCCGATCCCGCTCCGGAGCCGCTGCTGTCAGCACATGCTGACACAGTGCTCCGGAGCCTCTCCTGTAACCACGCTCCCCGATGTCCACCCCCCCCCCCCCCACCCCCCCGCTGTCACCACACACCCCCCATATGTCCGCATACCATATGTCCGCCAAAATCGCGGCAGATGCGGTGAAAAAAAACGCATCTGCCGCGATTGCCGCATAACCGCTGCACTTGCGGCGCGGTTGCGGTAATCCCCATAGAAAGTATAGGGGGACTTGCGGCAGGTGCGGCAAGTGCGGTTTTGCACTTGCGGCAGGTGCGGCCGCGAAAAAAAACGCGGTCAGCCGTGGTTTATTTCGCGGCTGCACCTGCCGCAAGTGCAAAACCGCACTTGCCGCACCTGCCGCAAGTCCCCCTATACTTTATATGGATATTATTTGAAAATGTTAAAAAATTTTTTAAAATATTCTAGACACCCGATGCATTTGCATCGGGCTCACAGCTAGTTTATTTATATTCCCCTTATATCTTCTGTAAACTTCACATAAAGAGATTCATTCCATCTGTCACTCACAGTGAATGATCCACTTAGTTCTCTGCTGTTCACTCCCCATGCATGAATAGGCATGTCACATATTCACAACACATCACTGCACAGGAGATCACTGGGGGAGGGGTCTGTATTCTCCTCTCTGCTCTGTGTTTGCAGCATCACAAGAGGTTAAATACAACACAGAAACTATCACAGCACAGCAGGATATCTGCTTACAGAAACACATGGAGTCTAGGTAAGGCAGATCTGAGTAGCTCTCTCCCTTCATAGTATCCTCAACAGAACAGACCTCCTGTAAGTGAAAGCTGATGCTGCACTGTTAGAAAAGGGAGGAGAGAGCTACTGAGAGGGAGTGCATAATTACATGACAGTTTATACAGCACCCAGACTATTCCTGCTTGGTTAATGGAGATGGCTAATCCAGGAGATCCCTGCAGTGTCTGACAATGCTGATAACAACATGGAAACTACAAACAATACAATAATTTTACATGTTTTAAAAGGTCTGCCCAGGCTCTATTCAAGGGCCTATTAGTATCATACTGAAAAATGACCTCATAGTGTTCCTTTAAAGGAATGGAAGGGGGAAGCACACGCTAAGACCAAACTGTACGCCATACCGTGCCAGGGTGAGTACCTGTTTGACTCTGTGCTTGATGACATTCTGCCAAAGGCAGGTGATGTCTGGAAGGGTTTCCCTAAACAGTCTACTCTTAATTATAGGGAGGCGTTTAGGAAGCTGCCGGTTTCACTGAAGAAGTCAGACTCCAGATGGGAGCCCACCAAACAGAAGCAGAAAGGTGCCTACTTCAGTGGTTCCTCCTCGTCTAAAAGTACACACAAGTACCGCTAATCTAGAACCCCCGGTCGGTGGTAGATTGAAATATTTTTATAATAAGTGAACCCAAATTACATCCAATAGATGGATTCTCAACCTAATTTCATCTGGGTTAAAAATGGACTTTCAGAGAATCCCTAGGGATTCCTTTTTTCAAACTACTCTATCTAACCTTGTCCAACAACGGGCTTTGGAAGCTGAGGTCAGAGATCTGTTGAAGAAACAGGTTTTGGTAGAGGTTCCTGGGCCCAGGAGGGGAGGGGGTTTTATTCCCCTCTATTCCTGGTTCCCAAACCTGATGGTTCCTTTAAGGTACCTTTACACGCGGCAACTTTTCTAGGAATTTCACTGGCAACTCACTGGAGACATTTGTACACAGCAACAAGATAGAACAATGTGTCCATGATTTCACTGCAACCAGTAAGTTGCCAGTGAAATTCCTAGAAAAGTTGCCGCGTGTAAAGGTACCCTAAGAACCATTATCTATTTACTGAAGTTGAACTCCTTCTTCAGATTCCAAACCTTTTAAAAAAGAATCCATAAAATCTACAATTCGGCTTTTGTTTCCCAGGTGTTTGATGGCTGTCTTGTATCTAAAGGATGCATATTATCACCTTCCTATCCATCAAGACCACCAGCAGTTTCTAAGAGTTGCAATATGTCTGGACAACCAGGTCAAGCACTTCCAGTTCACTGCAATGCTATTCGGCCTGTCCAGGGCTCCACGTATTTTCACAAAGGTGATTGCAAAAATAATGGCCCGTTTGCGAGAACGGGATACCCTTGTTATCCTATAGCTGGATGACCTAATAGTAGGGAAGTCTGCAGCTCAATGCACTTCCTACTAAATCATATCATACTGTCCTTACAGGATCTGGGTTGGATCATAAACCTGCAAAAATCAAGACTGACTCAATCAACTTTGCAGAGTTTTCTAGGTCTCCACCTAGATTCAGTGACTCGGCAGTGCTTTCTGCTGGAAGACAAGCTTCTGAACATTATAGGCAAAGTCCGCAGAGTAGTGAACAACCCAGAACTATCTCTGAGAGATGCCATGTCCCTGATGAGATCCCTGACATCTTGCATCCTGGCAGTCCAGTGGGCACAATTCCACTCCAGAGCTCTGCAATACGACATTCTCAGGGCAGACGAGAACTTGTAGGGACACCTAGAAGGCAGGATGCACCTGTCAGCATCTACAGTGGATTATCTATGTTGGTGGCTAGATACAGCTCATCTGTCCAAGGTGGTCCCATGGGTCATAACACCGGACAAGATAGTCACAACAGATGCCAGCCCTTTGGTGTGGGGTGGACTAATCGATCGCCTAGCCCAGGGAAGGTGGACGGTGAGAAATGCGATAGGCTCCTGTGAGGCACCGGCCGGGTCGGTATGCTGCGACCGATATGTGCCTCCCTGGATGCGTGCTCCAGTGCCGAAGGGCATACTCCATCCCAGGTATTAGATGGGATTCCTCTTCTCAGAGCAGAAGGGGTTAAGAGGACATAGGAGCCCTGGGTGTGGTTCCTTGAGTCTGGAGTGAGATTTCTCTCCAGTGCAGAGCCTGATTGAGGAGCTCTGAAGGAAAGTTGAAGTGGTCTCTAGTGGGGAGTGAAGACAACTTCCTGAGCTTCTGGGAGAGAAGCATACCTGAGCCAGGCCTGAGACATTGTGGCTGGAAGCTAAGTAGCGGCCCCTGAAGTAAGGGGAATAAGGAATGCTCTTTTTGGACTATTGTTTTTTGTCTCTTCTGTTGGCCAAATAAACCCGTGTGCTGTGACCAGTGGTGCCTGGATCCCGTGTCTTTGCCTCCCTGACGCCGCTATACCTCACATATGGTGGAGAATGCGGGCATTGCCGGCCCGGTGAGGTGTAGCCGGCACTACCGTTGCCCTCTGTTCCGGTGGGGAAGTGACTTTTCATGAGGCTAATGAGCGGCTGCTAAGAAAGAGGAGCAGCAGTCATCATTGCGGCCAGTCTCTTGCGTGGTGCCCGGCATCGCATGTCCTGGATTCGGCCGGCTACATTACAACACAAACCAGCAGCCAGCATGGAGGAGGTGCTCAAGCACCTGGTGCTGGCCCTGCAGCAGCAACAGGAAGCTCAGCAGCAGCAGGAGAGGAGGCACCAGGAGCAGATGGCCCTGTTGATCGAGGCTGTGCGGACCATACCGGGGGATCCGCCCCGAGGACCAGGTGACGACTGCAGCGTCCGGAAAGCGGTAAGACAAGCGCTGCAAAAGATGACCCCGGGGGATGATGTGGAGGCATTCCTGGCCGTGTTTGAGCGGGTGGCTGAACGGGAGAGACTGCCGGTTGCCCAGTGGGCCGAGGTGCTGGCGCCCTATTTGACTGGTGATCCCCAAAAGGCCTACATAGACTTGTGTACCGAGGATGCCCTGGACTATGGAGCCCTGAAGGGGGAGATATTGGCTCGTACCGGGGTCAATACATATGTGAGGGCCCAACGGGTGAGCCAATGGGCCTACGAGGAAGGCAAACCCGTGCGCTCACAGGCCTATGATTTGTTGCATCTGGTTAAAAAGTGGCTGCAGCCTGAAGCCCTGAGTCCGGCTCAGATGGTAGAGCGGGTGGTGGTGGATCGCTTCGTGCGTACGCTGCCCGTCCCCATACAAAAGTGGGTGGGACACAGTGACCCGGGTTCCCTAGACCAGGTGGTGAATGTGGTGGAGCGCCATGTGGCCACACAGGAACTGATCCGGGACACTGGGACAATGCGGGCTACCCGCAAGGCCGCGCCCACCACACCAGACAGTAGGGACCCCCAACCCGGCCCCCGGGCGGGCGAGCGCCCGGCTCAGGCTGAAAACTGGCCTCCCCATGCAGCAAAGCGGCGATCCGGACAGCCGCGGTTTGGCCCCTGGTATAGCGGGGAACCACCCCGATGTAGAAGATGCCGGGAGGTGGGACATATGATGGCGCAGTGTCCCCTCAACGGGGAACCAATGGACTGTGACTATTCCCGGAGGCGGTCCATGTTCGCCCACCTCGTCGGAAAACGGGGCTCGGCCCCCCGGGATACTGAGAATGTACTGTGCCGCGTACGGCTTAACGGTCATGAGGTGACGGCCCTACTGGACTCAGGGAGCAACGTGACCCTCGTGTGTGCCTCCTTGGTCTCCAGGACCGAATCCACCGGCCGTACGGTCAGGGTGATGAGTGTCCATGGGGATCATCGCAGGTATCCAGTGAAGCGCGTCACGTTTGCTACCCCAGACAGGCGGGTTCAACATGTGGTTGGGGTGGTAAAGGATCTCCCTTATGATGTTGTGCTGGGGAGGGATATGCCCTTGTTCCGGGTATTGTGGAACGGGTATATGGCCCTTCGGATGAAGGATAGACAGGGCCCGGAGCCCGAGGATCCCGCCCCCGAGATACCCAGAGGACTTGATATGACTAACCCCCGGGTGCAGAGCCCCATGCGCCAGCCGCGCCGACTCCCCGTCCGGAACGGTGCAGCAGTGCCGCGCGCCGAGCCCGTTTTCCTCGTAGGGCCCCAGGGCTCTGTCGTTGGTACCCGTCCGGGGTTGGTGGGTGCCGGGGGCCTGAACGGGTTGGTTGCTCGTGGGGTCTGGCACCGCTGGTACCCCCGGGTGCCCCTGCTTGGCTCCGCCGGTGCTCCGCGCCGTGACGTGGTCCCCTCACAGGGCCCAGGGTTATGGCCTGGTGTTCAAACCCATACGCTTGAACATAGGGGGGGGGATATGTGAGGCACCGGCCGGGTCGGTATGCTGCGACCGATATGTGCCTCCCTGGATGCGTGCTCCAGTGCCGAAGGACATACTCCATCCCAGGTATTAGATGGGATTCCTCTTCTCAGAGCAGAAGGGGTTAAGAGGACATAGGAGCCCTGGGTGTGGTTCCTTGAGTCTGGAGTGAGATTTCTCTCCAGTGCAGAGCCTGATTGAGGAGCTCTGAAGGAAAGTTGAAGTGGTCTCTAGTGGGGAGTGAAGACAACTTCCTGAGCTTCTGGGAGAGAAGCATACCTGAGCCAGGCCTGAGACATTGTGGCTGGAAGCTAAGTAGCGGCCCCTGAAGTAAGGGGAATAAGGAATGCTCTTTTTGGACTATTGTTTTTTGTCTCTTCTGTTGGCCAAATAAACCCGTGTGCTGTGACCAGTGGTGCCTGGATCCCGTGTCTTTGCCTCCCTGACGCCGCTATACCTCACACTCCTCAAATCTGAAGAAGTTAAAGGCAGTACATTATGCCCTCATCAGATTCCTACTCGTTTTTCAGAAATCCCATGTGTGAATCCACACTGACAATACCACAGTAGTTGCCTATCTTAACCACCAGGCAGGTACATGCTCACCTTCTCTGATGTCCATTGCAGGAGAGATTTTTCATACTAGCAGAGACACCTCTCCTTTCCCTCTCAGCCCTACACATCAGGGGGATAGACTATGTCAGAGCCGATTACCTAAGTCGCCATTCTCTATACCAAGGGAAGTGGGCCTTGAACAGACAGGTTTTCAAGCAAATAGTACTGTTACGGGAAGTTCCCGACGGACCTATTTGCAACCAGAAGCAACAGACAGTCAAGCGGTTTGCTTCACTACAGCTATCGGATCACCCAGAGGTGGTGGATGTTCTACAAGCTTGGTGGTCTTGCGATCTAGCTTATTCCTTTCCCCCAATGTTTCTAATCTCTCTAGTTCTCAGAAAGATCAGGGAGGAGGGAGCGAGAGTGGTTCTCTTCGCTTCTTTCTGGCCCAGGAGGCCTTAGTTTTCGTGGCTGAAAGCTATGTCAGTAACCAACCCATGGATCCTACCAACAGGTCTGATGCTGCTCTCTCAGGGTTCATTCCGTCATCCTTGAGTGGAGAGTCTCCATCTGATGGTGTGGTATTTGAGAGGCAGCTTCTAAGGCAGGGAGGATTCTCTGAAGCCTTAGTATCCACTCTTCTCCAAAGTAGAAAAGTAGAAAAGAGGTTACCACAAGGATTTATTGTTAAGTGTGGAGAATATTCCTATAATTCTATTCAGGCTCCCTTACCACCAAGATGCCTATCCCAGCTATCCTAGAATTTTTACAGAAAGGTCGTGAGCTGGGTCTATCTGTCAGCACCTTAAAAGTGAAAATCTCGGCTCTGGGTGCATTATACAATTGCAACGTAGCGGGGGATAGATGAGTCGCTAGGTTTATAAGGCTTGTGAGCATGATGATCCTGTGCACAGAGCCAGACTTCCACCCTGAGGGCTGAACTTGGTTCTGGACACTTTGACGGGTCCTCCCTTTGAACCCCTGACTTCTACCTCCATTAAGAATCTGACTTTGAAGACAGCCTTACTGGTAGCCTTGATGTCAGCTAGATGGGTGGGCGACATACAGGATCTTTCAATAGATGCCCCCTTTTTTTTAGTATTCCAAGACGAGCTAATCCTAAAATCAGATCTGGCTTATCTATCAAAGGTTTCTTCTAGATTTTATAGAAGCCAGGAGAGATGTCTACCTTCCTTTTATGAGAACCCATCCACACCAGAGGAACACAGGTTCCATATATTAGATGTTAGGAGAGTAGTGCTAGAATATGTAGCTAGAACTCAGACCTGGAGGAAGAGTAGCGCTCTGTTTGTTTACTTTCAGGGCCACAGAAAGGGGTCAGGCATCACAAAAAAACACTATCCTGGTGGATCTGAGGCGCGATCTGTACAGCCTACTCAGCCAAAGGTGAGGTCCTCCGGACGGCATAAGAGCCCATTTTACAAGGGCAATGGCTTCCTCCTGGGCTGAGAGAGCTGATGTCTCAATAGATTTAATTTGTAAGGCCATAACCTGTGCCTCACCTAATTTTTTCAGACACTATGGACTTGATTTGTCTTTTTTTCCTCTGACCTTGATTTTGGGAGATCAGTTCTCAATACAGTGGTCTCTCCCAGGTGATTGTCTCTGAAAGTCTCTCAGTGGGTGCTCTCGTGGCGATAGGAAAATTTGAGATTACTTACCGGTGATTGTATTTTGCGGAGTCCAAGACAGCACCCACTCACTTCCCCCCTTGTTATTATTTATTCACTGGTTTTCTGCACTTAGAAAAGGTGTTATATTTAATTTCTCACTCTAATGGTGATTGTATTCTGATATACTGATTGAGATGTTCGTGTATTTATACAGTTATGGTGGGTTCCGCCTAATTCTCTGTAACCAACTGTAGGTTTCATGTCCCTATGGGCAGATCCCCTCTCTGTGGGTGCTGTTGTGGACTCTGTAAAATTACCGGTAAGTAATCTCTGATTTATTTAGCGCCAACATGTTCCGCAGTGCTTTACAAATCAGAGATTCATATACAAACAGTCATGAGAAATCGTTGTGGAAAATGCAATAATTAAAGCAAAAAATGATGATCCTGCTTGGAAGAGCTTACAGTCTACAATGAGGTAGGAGTGATACAAAGTACAGGTGCTTATTTGCAACGATGGTCGCTTTAGCTGAACTCAAGTGACCAAGGCTGTGATGTCACAGCAGGAGGCAGAAATCAGTCAGTTTCCTGTCCCGCTGTGACAGAGATCTCTGGGACTTGGGGTTTACAGCTCTGATTATTGCCATACAGTGCAGCTGCAATCAGTGTGACCGCAGAGACAGCAGGAAGAGGACCCTTGAACACTTGTTCCAGTCTCTGGATAGAGCAGAGGCGATTGAGCGTCATGAGACCATTGCTTTGGGTTACCATCAAGAGGGTATGTGTGAGTAATAAAGATGGAGTCAAGATATGCGTTTTTGTTTTTTGTACTAATAACATATTTTTACTCTGTGTGTTGTTTTACTGTTTACTAGAGATTCTTAACGTTGCCCTGGCATAATGAATGTTGGGCTTAGTGCCAGCTGCCAATACAAAACTGACATTAACCTCTTTATTACCCAGTTCGCCACCAGCACCAGGGCAACTGGATGAGTCGGGAGTACAGTGTTAGAAAATGATGCTTCAATGAATGCATTATTTTCTGGGGGAGCTACGGGCTGCAATTCACAGCATGGGGGGGGCCCAGAACACATGGGCCTCCCCACGATGAGGATTCTAGCCCCCAGCTTCCTAATTTTACCTGGAAGGCAACCAAAAATATGGCAAAGCCCCATGCTGTTTTTTTTTTCTTGCCAGTCAGGTACAACAAGGCAGCTCGGGGTGGGTGGCATTTTCCCACTGGAAAATCTGCAGCATGTCAATTCTTTCAGCATATTTTGCCGTGATTTCCACCCATACAGCTCAATGTCAGCTCCAAAATACTCAGAAAATGTGTAACACTGTTCACACAGTGAGTATTTTTTGTGTAGTTAGCAGGGATTTTACACTGAAGATGTATTTCTGGTCATCAGCACAGGTACAACAGGCAAGTTCGAGCTGCCACCCACCCCCAGCTGCCTAGTCGTACCTGGCTGGCAACCAAAAATGTGGCGTGGCCCCATGTCATTTTTTTTTTATCAATTATTTCTAAAAAGAAAAGAAAAAAAAAAAAAGGGTTACACTATTTTTTTTGTTTACCAGCCAGGTAAAACTAGGCACCTGGGGGTGGGTGGCAACTCGAACTTGCCTGTTGTACCTGTGCTGGTGACCAGAAATACAGCGGAACTCCGTATCTTAAGTGCAAAATCCCCGCTAAATACACAACAAATACTGTGTGAAGAGTGTTGAGGTACTGTCACACGTGGCAATATTGCTAGCAATTTCACTGGCAATTTGCTGGTTGCAGTGAAATCATGGACACATTGTTCTATTTGTACATGGCAATGTGTCCATGCTTTCACTGCAACCAGCAAATTGCCAGTGAAATTGCAAGCAATATTGCTGCGTGTGACGGTACCTTTACACATTTTCTAAGTGTTTTGGAGCTGACATTGAGCTGTATGAGTGGATTTCACGGCAAAATATGCTGAAAAAATTGACTTGCTGCAGATTTTTCTGTGGGAAAATGCACACCATTTCCACCTTGGGAAAATCCGCAGCATGGGCACAACATTTCTAATTTCCCATACACTTTGCAGGGAAGGTGCTGTACTGTGGAATTGTCAAAAATATACACTAAAAAACCTGAGAAAATAGTGGCACAAAGCACAGGAAATCCACAGTGTCGGCACATAGCCTAAAATTCACATGACTAGTGAAAAATGTCACTCCTTCCGAGCCTGGTCATGCGCCCAAAAATTGTTTTCTCACCACCTATGAAGTATCAGCATACTCAGGAGAAATTGCCCAACATATTTTGGAGTCCATTTTATCATGTTGCCTGTGTGAAAATGAAAAAAATCCTTTCAGTCTCCATATTTTCATTTTCACAGCTCAACGCTATAAAAATCTGTGAAGCACCTGAGGGTTCAAAATGCTCACTGCACATCTGGATAAATTCCTTGAGGGTTCTAGTTTCCAAAATGGGGTCACTTGTGGGGGTTTTCCACTGTTTCGGCACACAGGGGCTCTTCAACCGTAACCTGGTTTCTGCTAATGATTGCAGCTAATTTTCTGCCTGAAACGTCAAACGTCGCTCCTTTCCTTTTGAGTCCTGCCGTGCGCCCAAACAGTGATTTTTTTTTTTTTAATTTTTATTTTTTATTTTTTTTATTTTTTCTGCCACATGTGAGGTATCTGTGTACTCAGTGCAAATTGCCCAACAAATTTTAGGATCCATGTTATGCTCTTACCCCTGTTAAAATTTTAAAAATTGAGGCTAAAATAACATCTTTGTGGAAAACAAGTACTTTTTAATTTTTACGGCTCAATGCATGAACCACCTGAGGGTTCAAAGTCCTCACCACACATCCAGATAAATTCCTTGAGGGTCTAGTTTCCAAAATGGGGTCACTTGTGGGGCGGTTTCCACTGTTTCAGTACACAGGGGCTCTCCAAACACAACATGGTTTCAGCTAATTATTGCAGCTGATTTTCCGCTTGAAATGTGAAATGTCGCTCTTTCTCAGCCCTGCCGTGTGCCCAAACAGTGTTTTTTTTGCCCCTAATGACCTGGCCATTTTTTTGCAATTCTGACCAGTGTCCCTTTATGAGGTTCTAACTCTAGAATACTTCAGTAGATTCCAGTGATTCTGAGATTGTTTTTTTTTTTTCTTGACATATTAGCCTTTTAGGAAAATAGTTTTTGCATTTATTTGTTAATAAAATGGAAATTTGGCAAACATTTTCAAAATTTGAATTTTTAATTCTGTTAAACCAGAAAGATATGTTAATAGATAACATTTCCCACATGTCTACTTTACATCAGCACAATTTTGAATTTATTTTTGGTTAGGAAGTTAGAAGGGTTCAAAGTTCATCAGCAATTTCTCATTATTCCAGCAAAATTTACAAAACCATTTTTGTTAGTGACCACATCACATTTGAAGTCCCTTTGAGGGGCGTACATGACAGAAAACACCCAAAAGTGACACCATTCCAAAAACTGCACCCCTCAAGCTACTCAAAACCACATTCAAGAAGATTATTAACCCTTCAAGTGCTTCACAGGAACTAAAGCATCGTGGAAGGAAAAAAATGACATTTTCTGGTCATCATAATGGGAGACCCAGACAATGGGGTTTAGGGCACTGCCCTCCGGAGGTCACACTAGGTACTACAAGTTTGTAGACACCGCCCCCTCCGCTTATAAACCCCTACCGCAGGGAACATCCTCAGTTTTAAACTTAGTGTGCTCGGAGGATCACGCTTTGCTTGCACTTCACTGCATTCTCACTACTTTCGTGATGGCGTCTGAAGACAAGGTAATAAGGTCCCAGTCGGGACCGGTGACAGCCTCCCCGCTCACCCTTAGTGGCACACGCTGGTGGAGGTACCGGAGGGCCTAGGGCCTGGACACCTGGTGTTCTCCCGGTACGCTGTTACACTCCTCTCCATCCCTCTCTGGGGGGCTCTGGTGAGTGGGAGATGGGAGCCTTGCACAGCTCCGCTCCGTCCGAGGCCTCCCTAAATGGTGCTTACAGACCGGACTGGAGCCAGCCCAGTCCGAGGCCTCCCTAAATGGTGCTTACACTCCGGACTGGGCTGAGCGGCCCAGTCTGAGGCCTCCCTAAATGGTGCTTACACTCCAGACTGGTGCTGCACCCCCGTCCGAGGCCTCCCTGAATGGTGCTTACAGACCGGACCGGCACTGAGGCACTCTGTGTCTCCGGTGTGCCTGGGGGTAGTGTCTGGCACTTTATGTGTTTCATGACACTCAGACCGCGCGTTGCCCTCGGGCCCGCGGTTCTGCGGGTGTACCCTGTGCTGGGGTCACCCTGGCTGACCGCCCTGTGTGTCACAGGGGCTGAGGCCGTAGGCTGCGGATGTGTGATATGTATTTGCAGTCTGTGTACAATGTATTTTACACTGTTTCCCGCCCTGCGGGCTCCAGCTCCCTCATGAGAAGGATGCTTGGAGGATGGGATGCAGCCCGTGCGGTGACGTCACCGCGGGGCGTGTGCGTGTGTTTCCCGCGTGTCTTCGGCGCCGCCCACAGTTTCTCTGTCGGCGGCCATCTTTACCCTCACTTCCCGGCTGGGAACTGTATGCAGCGTGCGTCTGCACTCCAAGAGGGGAGACCGGAAGACGGCGCGGAGGTCACACACACACACCGCTCCCTCATACCGCTTTACAGCGGTCGGTAAGCCACCGGGATCTCCGGTTTTATTGTCTGCAATTGGGCTTATCTACCCCTACTGTGGCCATGTCCTCAGTTAGGAAGCTTGCTGCTAAGGCGGCCGAGGCCACCGTTACATGTGCTACGTGCAATGGAACACTGGTGGAGGGGTCCTGCAATAACTGCGGACGCCCAGAGGCCCGGGCTGGCACTGCTGAGTCAGCAGCTCCGGTGCTATACCCCGAGGTTCAGGTGATCTCAGGGCCTTGGGAGACTCAGAACAGGATCAATGAATCTCTGTTGTCTCAGCTGTCCTCCATGTCGCAATCCCTGGAGGCACTTAATAGGAGACTGGATAGCCCAGCTACTCCTTCCAGTTACCCCCGGGTGTCTCCCTCTTCTGCTGTGAGACCCCTTAAGCGGGCTCGTCGTGAGGCTTCACCCGAGCTCCAGACTCTCTCTGAGGAGGAGCGTTCCTCTGATGGTGAGGAAGATGATGGGGGTTCGACTTTCGGGTCTGTATCTGTGTCTGAACCACCAGATGGGGTGGAGGATCTGGTGTCCTCTATCAACGAGACCTTACGTCTCGTGACACCCCCTGAGGAGGTGACGGTGCACCCGAAGGAGGTCTATCAATGGCTGCGGCCGGAGGCTAGACCAAGTGGCTCCTTTATGGACCATACTAATTTTGGAAGGGTGATTAGAGCCCCCAGGTTACATCCTGGGCGGCGTTATGTCCGCAAACCCAAGGACAATCGCTTCCCCTTTCCCCAGGAGGTGCTTCAGGTGTGGTCGCAGTCCCCGAAGGTGGATGCTTCCATGACCAGGATTGCTGCACGCTCCCTTTTCTCTGCCTCTGATAGCTCCTCGCTGAAGGATGCGACTGATAGACAGGTCGAGCAACTCGCCAAGTCTTCCTATGAGGCGGTGGGGTCGTCATTTGCCCCTAACTTTGCCACGGTCTGGACCTTACAAGCGATTACTACCTGCTTGGATGGTATCACTGACCTGGCAAGGTCCAGTCCAGAGGTCCTGGCACTTACCGAGAGGGCGAGGGCCTATGCGGACTACGCCAGAACGGCGACTCTGGAAACTGCCACTCGCTCAGCTGTGGCTTCGGCCAATGCTATAGCGATCCGCAGGTTGTTGTGGCTACGTCTTTGGGACTCAGATGCCACATCTAAGAAGATTCTGCAGAATCTTCCGTTCTCTGGTGACAGGCTTTTTGGCACAGAGCTGGACAAGCTAATTAAGGATTCTGCTGAGTCTAAAATACCGCAGAATAAACCTAAGCCACGGTATACCGTTAAGAGGAACCCAAAACAGTGGTCCTTTCGGTCCAGCTCACAGTCATCAGCACCGTCCGCTCGCACGGACCGAGGGGGCAAGCCCGCTTCTCAGTGGCGCTCTAAGAGTCGTCCAAAGAAGCCGGCGGGGGCAGCAGCTGCCACCCCCAAACCCGCCTCTACATGACTCGCTCTCTCTTCCTGCCTCCCCACAGGTGGGGGGCCGCTTGTCTCGCTTTCAGGACGAGTGGCTACTTCACGTTCCAGATCAGTGGGTTCGAGACGTGGTCTCGCGAGGTTACAGGATAGAGCTGACGTCAAAACCGATATCCCGATTCCATCGGTCGGTCCCCTCCCCAGAAAAAGCTCAGGCCTTTTCTTTGGTGTTGGAGGGACTCCGCAGAGACGGAGTGGTGGTCCCGGTGCCTTCCGGGGAGAGGTTCAGGGGTTTTTACTCCAACCTCTTTATCGTCCCAAAGAAGGGCGGATCCTTCCGCCCGGTTCTGGACCTGAAGTTGTTCAACCGCCACGTGCTGGTTCGGAAGTTCCGTATGGAATCACTGCGCTCAGTGATCGCGGCTGTGTCACAGGGGGACTTCTTGGCGTCCATAGATATCAGAGACGCTTACCTTCACGTGCCCATTGCACCGGCTCACCAGCGATGGTTGAGATTTGCAGTGGGGGAGGAACACTTCCAATTTGTGGCGCTGCCGTTCGGCTTGGCCTCGGCACCACGGGTGTTCACAAAAGTGATGGCCTCTATGATGGCTCTCCTGCACGTGCAGGGCCATGCCGTCATTCCCTATTTAGACGACCTGCTGGTCAGGGCGCCATCGGAACACCTCTGTCAAGCGAGCCTAGATGTGACCATGCGGTCTCTGGAACAATTCGGTTGGCTCCTCAATGTTCAGAAGTCAACCTTGGTTCCGACCCAGTCCTTGACTTATTTGGGCATGGACTTCAACACGTCCTCAGCCCTGGTGTCTCTGCCACAATCCAAACAGGTGGCGATCCGATCGGGAGTGCAAGCAGTGCTCCTGTCACCACAATCGTCCCTTCGTGGGTTGATGAAGCTGGTGGGTCGCATGGTGGCGGCGATAGAGGCGGTGCCGTTTGCACAATTTCGCCTCCGTCCTCTCCAGCTGGAGATACTACGCAGGTGGGACAAGAGGACGATCTCACTGAATCGGCTGGTGACACTGTCACAACCGACCCGAGATTCCCTGCAGTGGTGGCTTCAACCACATCACTTGTCGCGGGGCCGGTCCTTCATCAAACCGTCATGGTTAGTGGTGACCACCGACGCCAGTCTGAAGGGCTGGGGTGCGGTGTTCTTACACCACAGGGCCCAAGGCCTCTGGACTCTGTCGGAGTCGGCATTACAGATCAACGTGCTGGAGATCAAGGCGATCTATCTAGCACTCCTGGCCTTTCAGAGATTCCTCTCAGGACATCCCATCCGGGTTCAGTCCGACAACGCGACGGCCGTCGCTTATATAAATCATCAAGGAGGAACCAGGAGTGCAGAGGCTCTGGCCGCAGTCCACCGCATTCTATCCTGGGCGGAGGACAACAACTGCCTGATCTCCGCAGTTCACATCCCAGGGGTCGAAAACTGGGAGGCCGACTATCTGAGCAGGCAGGGGATGGACGCCGGAGAGTGGGCCCTTCATCCAGGCGTCTTTCGGGACATCTGCAGCAGATGGGGCACTCCGGACGTGGATCTGATGGCCTCACGGCTGAATCATCAGGTTCCGCAATACATGGCGAGGTCATGGGACCCCCAGTCGTTGGGAGCGGACGCCCTGATCTTGACTTGGTCCAGATTCAATCTACCATATGTGTTCCCTCCTATGGCTCTGATTCCCAGGGTGCTGTGGAAAATCAGGTCGGAATGCAGGGTAGCCATTCTAGTGGCTCCAGACTGGCCCAGGAGGTCCTGGTATCCGGACCTGTGGCAACTGTCAGGCGGACACAGGTGGGCTCTTCCAGAACGCGCAGATCTTCTCGCGCAAGGCCCATTCTTCCACCTCAATTCCAAGGCCCTCAGATTGACTGCATGGCTCTTGAGGCCTGGCTGCTGACATCCAGGGGGTTCTCCCCTACAGTGGTTGCCACTATGAATCGGGCTAGAAAGCCAATTTCCAGGAAAATGTACCACAGGACGTGGAAAATCTTTTTTACCTGGTGTGCCTCTGGGGGCCGGTCCCCGTGGCCCTTGTCCATCCCGACATTGTTGGCATTCCTACAGTCGGGTTTGGAGTTGGGATTATCCCTTGGCTCCTTAAAGGGTCAGGTCTCAGCACTTTCTGTGCTGTTTGACAGACGATTGGCGCTTCTCCCGAAGGTCCGTCAATTTCTGCAGGGGGTGTCGCGGATGGTTCCACCCTACAAGAGACCTCTGGATCCGTGGGACCTTAACATGGTCCTGGCGGCATTGCAAAAACCGCCATTTGAGCCTCTGAGGGAGGTTTCCCTTTCTCGTCTGTCCCAGAAGGTGGCTTTTCTGGTGGCGATTACATCTCTGAGGAGGGTCTCAGAATTGGCTGCACTATCGTGCAAGTCTCCCTTTCTGGTGGTTCACCAAGACAAGGTGGTGTGTTGCGTCCACGGCCGGAATTCTTGCCAAAGGTGGTTTCAACGTTTCACCTGAACCAGGAGATTGTTCTCCCATCATTTTGCCCCGCTCCCGTTCATCAGGTTGAGCGCGACCTCCATACTCTGGATCTCGTGAGAGCTATACGCATTTATGTGTCCAGAACCGCCTCCTTTAGGAGTTCGGATTCTTTGTTTGTTCTTACGACAGGTCGCTGTAAGGGGTCCGCGGCTTCAAAGTCAACCTTAGCCAGGTGGATTAAGACTTCCATTCAAGAGGCTTACCGGTCTTCTGGTTTGCCTCTCCCGGTGGGATTGAAGGCTCACTCTACCAGAGCCGTAGGTGCCTCATGGGCCTTGCGACATAGAGCATCTGCTCTACAGGTGTGTCAGGCGGCCACTTGGTCCAGCCTACACACTTTCTCTAAGCACTATATGGTGCATGCCCATGCCTCTGCGGATGCAAATTTGGGCAGGCGGGTTCTACAGGCGGCGGTTGCCCACCTTTAAAGGGGAACCATGTTATCCGTCTTGTTGAGGAACTCTTCCCGCCCTGGGGTATTGCTTTAGGACATCCCCATTGTCTGGGTCTCCCATTATGATGACCAGAAAAAAGAGAATTTTGTTTACGTACCGTAAATTCTTTTTTCTTTAATCATCAATGGGAGACCCAGTACCCACCCAGTTGTTCCTTTGCTTGTTTTGCATTGGCTCTGTTCTCTGTTGAGACAGTGTTTGCCGGGTTGTTGAACCGTTTGTGCACGGTGTTCTTCCCGATGTTTCGGGTGTGGTTTATTTTCCTCCTCGCAGCTTGTAGACCAAACTGAGGATGTTCCCTGCGGTAGGGGTTTATAAGCGGAGGGGGCGGTGTCTACAAACTTGTAGTACCTAGTGTGACCTCCGGAGGGCAGTGCCCTAAACCCCATTGTCTGGGTCTCCCATTGATGATTAAAGAAAAAAGAATTTACGGTACGTAAACAAAATTCTCTTTTTTACTTTTTCCAACAAAAATGTTACTTTAGCCTCAAATATTGCGTTTTCACATGGGCAACAGGATAAAATGGATTCTAAAATATGTTATGCAATTTCTCCTGCGTACATCGATACCTCATGTGGCGGAAAGGCTGGTTTATGAAAGGGTTAAAATGCTTTGGAGGATGAGTAGCTAGAGGCACACATTCTGCTGCAAGAAATCCTGACACATCTATTGCGGTTCTTCATAGAACTTCATGAGCACCAATTGCCATCCCCTCTCTCACTAATGGGAAAGTCTTTATTCACTGACTTTGGACTTTGCAATGAGATTTTTGAGAATGTAAGGTCAGCGCTACACAAGAAAGAAGCAGGTTTATCAAGTGAAATATTACAAAGGTTTTTTTTCTTATTTTCATGATTATTAATTTATGAAAAAAATAAGTTTTTTTGTAAAGGGACTCTGTCAGCAGTTTTTTGCTATGCAATCTGAAGACCACAGGACATACAAGCTGCAATACAGATTTCAGCAGTGCGTCAGTTATTAGGGTATGTTTAGCCGTTGTTTACTTACATGAAAATTTTATCATCAGGAGATTATCACGGCCTAGTGCACATAAGCTTGTGGACAGGATATATGCCCTAATCTACCTGTATGATTTATTCGTCGTTATTTATGTTCTCGTCCTTGTTCTGCC
>JARQOC010000004.1:179261786-179319616 GCA_033576535.1 Allobates femoralis
GTCAGTTCCCGCATCATGAGGGTTTTATACTCGTCATGGCTTTAAAATTGTCACTGTTTTCTAAACGAACAGTGACAGTTCAATTCTAAAAGCTGTCAGTGACCCCTATGTCCAACCCCCCCCTGTGTGCTGTCCAGCCCCCTCTTAGTACAGTTCCCCCTGTGTCCGGCCGGCACCCCCTACCCCGGTCCCCGCCAACCACCCGCCCTCCTCCTTCAATATTATATCTGCCGGCGGGCTCATGCGCCCGCCGATCAAGTTGCAGGGCCCCCTCCCCCCTGCTCGTGTACCCCCCCATGTGCTGTCCAGCCCCCCCTTAGTATAGTTCCCCCTGTGTCCGGCCGGCACCCCCTACCCCGGTCCCCGCCAACCACCCGCCCTCCTCCTTCAATATTATATCTGCCGGCAGGCTCATGCGCCCGCCGATCAAGTTGCAGGGCCCCCTCCCCCCTGCTCGTGCCCCACCCCGCTCGTGCCCCCCCCCCGCTCCTACTGACCCCCAAGCCCCACTCACCTATTCCATCGGGCTGCCCGCACCGTCTGCCTCCGAGTCCTCTGCAGTCTCCGGTGTGGCTCCTCCTCTCCTCAGTGGCTCCTCCTCCTCATCGGTGGGTAAGTATGAATGAATGAATGAATGAATGAATAGATGAATGTGTGGATGGATGGATGGATGGATGGGTGGATGAATGGATGTGTGGATGGATGGATGGATGGGTGGATGGATGGGTGGATGGATGGATGGGTGAATGAATGGATGTGTGTGTGCGTGGATTTGTGCGTGGATGTGGATGTGCACGCGTGGATGTGAGCGTGCGTGGATTTCAGCGTGCGTGGATGTCAGCGTGCGTGGATGTCAGCATGCGTGCTTGGATGTGCGTGCGTGGATGTGTGCGTGGATGTGTGTGTGTGGATGTGCGTGTGTGGATGTGCGTGTGTGGATGTCAGCGTGCGTGCGTGGATGTGTGCGTACGTGGATCTGTGCGTACGTGGATGTGTGCGTACGTGGATGTGTGCGTACGTGGATGTGCGTGGATGTGTGTGGACGTGTGCGTGGATGTCAGCATGCGTGTGTGGATGTGTGCATGCGTGGATGTCAGCGTGCGTGGATGTGCGTGCATGGATGTGCGTGCATGGATGTGCGTGCGTACATGTGCGTGCATGTGCGTACGTGGATGTGCGTGCGTGGATGTCAGCGTGCGTGCGTGGATGTGTGTGTGGATCTGTGCGTACGTGGATGTGTGCGTACGTGGATGTGCGTGGATGTGTGCGTGGATTTCAGCATGCGTGTGTGGATGTGTGCATGCGTGGATGTCAGCGTGCGTGGATGTGCGTGCATGGATGTGCGTGCATGGATGTGCGTGCGTGGATGTGTGCGTGTGTGGATGTGCGTGCTTGGATGTGCGTGCGTGGTTGTGTGCGTGCGTGGATGATGGGTGCATAGGTGGATGGATGGGTGCAACAAGGGATCAAGTGTCCTCTTGTTGTAGTCTCTGGGATCATAGTCATGGTGCACTGTATAACAGATTATTGTCATACAGTGCACCATAACTCTGACCCCCAAGACTGTAGGAAGAGGACACTTTATCCCTTTCTGTAGTCTCTGGATTGAGCAGAGGCGATCGAGCGTCGTGGGACCTTCGTTGTGGACTACGTCGGATCTTTATAATAAAGATGGAGTCCGAATTTTGTTTGTGTTTTTTTTCAAATAAAAAGATTTTTCTATGTGTGTATTTTCTGACTATTTACCAGAGATTCCTAATGGCGGGTCTAACATTGGCCCTATATTATGAATCTCGGGCTTAGTGCCAGCTGCCAATAAAAAGCTGGCATTAACCCCTTTATTACCCAGTTTGCCACCGGCACCAGGGCAACTGGAAGAGCATGGGTACAGCGCCAGAAAATGGCGCTTCAATGAATGCGCCATTTTCTGGGGTGGCTGCGGGCTGCAATTCGCAGCATGGGGGGCCCAGAACGCTTGGGCCTTTCCATGCTGAGGATTCCAGCCCCCAGCTGCCTAGTTGTACCTGGCTGGGCCAAAAATATGGCGGAGCCCTACGTCATTTTTTTTTCTAGAATTAGTTCTAGAAATAAAAAAAATGGGCTTCGCTGTATTTTTGGTTGCAGCCAGGTACAACAAGGCAGCTGGGGGTTGCTGTCAGTCTGTAGCTGCCAAGTTGTACCTGGCTGGACCAAAAATATGGCGGAGCCCTACGTCATTTTTTTTTTCTAGAATTAGTTCTAGAAATTAAAAAAAAAGGCCTTCGCTGTATTTTTTGTAGCCAGCCATGTACAACTTGGTAGCTGGCTAACTGGAATCCTCAGCGTGAAGAGACCCAAATGTTGTGGGTCCCTCGCGCTGCAAATTTCAACCCACAGCCACCCAAGAAAATAGCGCATTCATTAGAGGCGGCATTTTCTGGTGCTGTACCCCAACTCTACCAGTTGCCCTTGTGCTGGTGGCACACGGGTTCTCCATATGCGACATGGTGTCCGCTAACAATTTCAATAGAAAATTAGCTCCAATTGTTAGCGGAAACCATGTCGGGTATGGAGAGCCCCTCCCTGTGTGCCTGAACATTGGAGCTCCACCACAAGTGACCCCATTTTAGAAACTAGACCCCCTAAGGAACATATCTAGATGCATAGTGAGCACTTTGAACCCCCAGATGCTTCACAAATTCATCCATAAAAATGAAAAAGCACTTTTTTTTCCACAAAACGTTTCTTTTTTCATTTTTACAGATCAATTTGTGAAGCACCTGGGGGTTCAAAGTCATCTAGATATAATCCTTGGGGGGTCTAGTTTCCAAAATGGGGTCACTTGTGGGGGAGCTCCAATGGTTAGGCACATAGGGGCTCTTTATATCCTACAAGGTGTCCGCTAACAATTCCAATTGTTAGTGGACACCATGTTGAGTATGGAGCGCCCCTGTGTGTCTCCACATTGGAGCTCCCCCATAAGTGACCCCATTTTGGAAACTCGACCCCCCAAGGAACGTATCTAGATGCATAGTGAGCACTTTGAACCCCCAGATGCTTCACAAATTCATCCATAAAAATGAAAAAGCACTTGTTTTTCCACAAAAAGTTTCTTTTTTCATTTTTACAGATCAGTTTGTGAAGCACCTGGGGGTTCAAAGTGCTCACTATGCATCTAGATACATTCCTTAGGGGGTCTAGTTTCCAAAATGGGGTCACTTGTGGGGGAGCTCCAATGTGGAGACACACTGGGACCCTCCAAACGGGACATGGTGTCCGCTAACAAATTGAGCTCATTTTCCATACAAATTGTTAGCGGACACCATGTCGCGTTTGGAGGGTCCCAGTGTGTCTCCACATTGAAATGAAAAGTGTGTCTCCAAAATGAAAAAGCACTTGTTTTTCCACAAAAAGTTTCTTTTTTTATTTTTACGGATCAATTTGTGAAGCATCTGGGGGTTCAAAGTGCTCACTATGCATCTAGATATAATCCTTTGGGGGTCTAGTTTCCAAAATGGGGTCACTTGTGGGGGAGCTCCAATGTGGAGACACACAGTGACCCTCCCAAAGCGACATGGTGTCCGCTAACAAATTGAGCTCATTTTCCATTCAAATTGTTAGCGGACACCATGTAGCGTTGGGAGGGATGAATTTGTGAAGCATCTGGGGGTTCAAAGTGCTCACTATGCATCTAGATACGTTCCTTGGGGGGTCTAGTTTCCAAAATGGGGTCATTTGTGGGGGAGCTCCAATGTGGAGATACACAGGGACCCTCCAAGCGCGACATGGTGTCCGCTAACAAATTAGCTAATTTTCCATTCAAATTGTTA
This sequence comes from Allobates femoralis, assembly GCA_033576535.1. NCBI lineage: Eukaryota > Metazoa > Chordata > Amphibia > Anura > Aromobatidae > Allobates > Allobates femoralis. The sequence goes on from JARQOC010000004.1 coordinate 179,265,596, forward strand.
GCTGACACCATGTCGCGTATGGAGGGTCCCCGTGTGTCTCCACATTGGAGCTCCCCCACAAATGACCCCATTTTGGAAACTACACCCCCTAAGGAATGTATCTAGATGCATAGTGAGCACTTTGAACCCCCAGATGCTTCACAAATTCATCCATAAAAATGAAAAAGCACTTTTTTTTCACCAAAAATTTCTTTTTGCCTACATTTTTGCAGTTTCACATGGGCAAAGGGATAAAATACATCCCAAAATTTGTTGGGCAATTGTTCCTAAGTACAACCGATACCTTATATGTGGTCATAAACCACTGTTTGGGTGCACGGCAGGGCTCAGAATTGAAGGAGCGCCATTTGACTTTTTGAACGGAAAATTGGCTCTAAAATTCAAATGGCGCTCCTTCCCTTCTGAGCCCTGCCGTGCGCCCAAACAGTGGTTTATGACCACATATGAGGTATCTGTGTACTCAAGAGAAATTGCCCAACAAATTTTAGGATGCATTTTATCCTGTTGCCCATGTGAAAATGAAAAAATTGAGGCTAAAAGAACATTTTTGTTACAAAAATTAAAATGTCAATTTTTTCCTTCAACTTTATTTTAGTTCCTGTGAAGCACCTGAAGGGTTAATAATCTTCTTGAATGTAGTTTTGAGTAGCTTGAGGGGTGCAGTTTTTGGAGTGGTGTCACTTTTGGGTGTTTTCTGTCATGTACCCCCCTCAAAGAGACTTCAAATGTGATGTGGTCACTAAAAAAATGGTTTTGTAAATTTTGCTGGAAAAATGAGAAATTGCTGATGAACTTTGAACCCTTATAACGTCCTACCAATTTTTTCTTTTTCTTCCAAAATTGTGCTGATGTAAAGTAGACATGTGGGAAATGTTATTTATTAACTATTTTGTGGCACATACCTCTCTGGTTTAGCAGAATAAAAATTAAAAATTTGAAAATTGCTAAATTTTCAAACTTTTTGCCAATTTTTTTTATTTTTTCACAAATAAACGCTAAAATTATCGACCTAAATTTAATACTAACATGAAGCCCAAGATGTCACGAAAAAACAGTCTCAGAATTGCTAGGATCCGTTGAAGCGTTCCAGAGATATTACCTCATAAAGGGAGTGTGGTCAGAATTACAAAAAATGGTCCGGTCATTAAGCTGCAGAGTGACTCGGTCCTTAAGGGGTTAATCCTGTGTGGTTTTCAAGAGACTTTTTCCTTAAAAGCTTCATTTAACATTTTCACTCTGTACTTATGAACTTCCGCTGCTCTATGTTTAATCCCCGTGTCTTACAATGCAGAGCTTTTTCACTGATAAACTTTGTTTCAGTAGTGTCTTGCTTCACGCAAAAAGATTCCTGAGATATCCATTATACTTATTACAGTACAGCAATGCTATATTATTGCTGTATATAGTAAAAATCACTGTCTTCCATGACACAGAGGAGATCACGACAGGCACATGAGTGGTCATTCAATCCCCAGCTGTCGTAGAAACCCATCAACTTCCTGCAATGGTGTCATAGGGAAGCTGAAAACTGATGACATCTTGATCTAACATCTGGTTCAGATTACAGCGATTAAGAGGTTAACAGCAGGGATAAGTGGGCACATGATCATTTCTGTTAGAGGCAGATGCCAGCTATATAATATAGCCAGAGCCAGCATCGTTCCTTTTCTCCTGACATGCTCCACGATGTACATATCCTTCATTGGCATTAAAGGGTTAAATAAATGCCTAGTAAACATATAGGCCCACTTCTATTAATCACATCATATTTTGAAGATAGGATAGGTTGGTGAGAATTGTACCTAATTTGTGAAACTGAAAACTAAATAAGAAGAGAGGACCATAGTGTACCGACCTTACTTAATACTATTAACTAGCAGATTAGCCAAAAAATGAGTATGTATTTCTCCATGAATATTCATGGTGGGTTCAGTTAAAGGACTTTTCCACAGCTGAAATGTTTTTTGAATCTACCTAACATGTTCCAAATAATACAGTAAAGCAGGCTCACCCTACCCATCCCCCAACATCCCTCCAGCATGGTCTGGGCCCTCCTCTGGTTTCTGTAGTTCCTTTTCTGGCCTAACCAGCATATGACCACTATCGTCCTTATGTGGAGGGAAAAAATTGAGAACAGAATATTTTTGGGTATGAATTACGTTATCTTTATTCTTCTGTACTGTGACAGAGACTGCTAAACAGTGTTAAATAAGACAGGATTTTCTAGGTTTAACTGATGCTTTGTACCTTCACGTGTGCAGCTATTGCTTCTATTTTAAGGTGTAACTGTGTAGATGAATTTGCAAATTACAGCCTAAAACTGACATTACTGGTATTGGGGATGACAGCTTTCACTCAGCACTCCCACTGCTGCTGATTGCTCATCTTCTCCACGGAATTAATTCACTTGATAAAGTAAAGAAGAAACTTAAAAAGTGTAACCTTGTTCTTAAGGCTACAACAACCCCTGGCAAAAATTATGGAATTACCTGGCTCGGAGGATGTTCATTCAGTTGTTTAATGTTGTAGAAAAAAAGCAGATCACAGTCATGGCACAAAACTAAAGTCATTTCAAATGGCAACTCTCTGCCTTGAAGAAACACTAAAAGAAATCTTGGGAAAAAAAAATGTGCTAGCCAGTAACAGTTACTTTTGTAGACCAAGCAGGGGGAAAAGATTATTGAATCACTCAATTCTGAGAAAAAAATGATGGAGTCATGACAAACAAACAAAATAACACTCAAATACATTACTAGTATTTTGTTGCACCACCTCTGGCTTTTATAACAGCTTGCAGTCTCTGCGGCATGGACTTAATGAGTGACAAACAGTACTCATCATCAATCTGGCTCCAACTTTCTCTGATTGCTGCTGCCAGATCAGGTTTGCAGGTTGGAGCCTTGTCATGGACCATTTTCTTCAACTTCCACCAAAGATTTTCAATTGGATTGCGATCCGGACTATTTGCAGGCCATGACATTGACCTTATATGTTGTCTTTCAAGGAATGTGTTCACAGTTTTTGCTCTCTGGCAGGATGGATTATCATCTTGATAAATGATTTCATCGTCCCCAAACATCCTTTCAATTGATGGGATAAGAAAAGTGTCCAAAATATCAATGTAAATTTGGGCATTTTTTTGAAGATGTAATAACAGCCATCTCCCCAGTGCCTTTACCTGACGTGCAGCCCCATATCATCAATGACTGTGGAAATTTGCATGTTCTCTTAATGCAGTCATCTTTATAAATCTCTTTGGAACGGCACCAAACAAAAATTCCAGCATCATCACCTTGCCCAATGCAGATTTGCGATTCATCACTGAATATGACTTTCATCCAGTCATCCACAGTCCATGATTGCCTTCCTTAGCCCATTGTAACCTTGTTTTTTTTCTGTTTAGGTATTAATGATGGATTTAGTTTAACTTCTCTGTATGTAAATCCCATTTCCTTTAGGCAGTTTTTACATTTCAGTCACAGACATTGACTCTAGGTTCCTCCCATTCGTTCCTCATTTGTTTTGTTGTGCATTTCCTGTTTTGGAGACATATTGCTTTAAGTTTCTGGTCTTGACGCTTTGATGTCTTTCTTGGCCTACCAGTATGTTTCCCTTTAACAACCTTCCCATGTTGTTTGTATTTGGACCAGATTTTAGACACAGCTGACTGTGAACAACCAACATCTTTTGCAACATTGCATGTTGATTTAATAACTTTTAAGAGTATGATAATCCTCTCCTTTGTTTCAATTGACATCTCTCGTGTTGGAGCCATGATTCATGTCAGTCTACTAGGTGCAACAGCACTCCACTCCTTTTTAGAAGCAGACTAACAAACAGATCTTATTTGATGCAGGTGTTAGTTTTGGGAATTAAAATTTACAGGGTGCTTCCATAATTTTTTCCTCAGAATTGAGTGATTCTATAATTTTTGTCCCCCTGCTTGGTCTACAAAAGTAACCGTTACTGACTAGCATATTTTTTTTCAAGATTTCTTGAAGGCAGAGAATTGCCATTTGAAATGACTTTAGTTTTGTGTCATGTCTGTGATCTGCTTTTTTACTACAAAGTTAAAGAACTGAATGGACATCTTCCGAGCCAGGTGATTCCATCATTTTTGCCAGGGGTTGTATGCTCCCACAATCAGTGCTTGGTGATTTTTTTTCCTATTGCAGACTTTCTGCTGCCCAGCACTGTTTCACGTTCTATGCTCCATCTAGCATTTTAAACGCCATTGTTCCCTGCTGTTGCACGTGCATCCAGCATATCCAGATCTGCTGTTCCACACCTTTCCAGCTGCTGACCTACTAATCTATCTCTGCTGTTCCACGTGACACCTGTATTTGCTGCACCAATGCCCCCAATTCATACTATTCATACAGCTGGCAGTTTAACAAATCCATCTCTCCAGGTGAGTCATAACAGATATGTAGTTGTAATCTGATACCTCAGTGTGCTGGCGGACCCTTGTATCTATTTTGCAGGGAATAATACCTTGAGACGGGTGGTTACCTGGAGAAGTAGTGGCTCACAGGTAGAGAAAGAAATGTATTCCCTTCCAAATATAAAAAATATAGTGCAAAATGTATTTTATTCACTTGTAATATAATTTAAATTGTAGTGTGCCACTATTTCCATAGCATTAATAGACCAGAACAGAGAGGAAAATGAAGATAATAGTCTTGTCTCCTATATGTGGTTGTGGGGGGGCCAGGTAGGATCTTGGTTCTAAAGGTTGGGTAAGGGAATGCAATGATTTTTTTTATCTATGTGCCTTGGACAACCTTAATCTGGTACCATGTCATAAGTACTGTTATTGTGAACAAGCAAGTTGACAGAGGTCCCCAACTCCAGGCCTCAAGGCCCACCAACAGTGCATGCTTTCAGGATTTCCTTGGCATTTGACAATTGGAATCACCACCTGTGCAGGAGATTGAATTACCAACTGTCAAATTTCTAAGGAAATAATGAAAACCTGGACTGTTGGTGGGCCTTGAGGACTGGAGTTGGGGACCTCTGGATGAAATGATCTGTAAAAGGCACAAAGTTAAACATTACACATTTCCTTTGTATTTTAGGAAAAAAAAAAGTTCACCTTTTACATTTTAAAATGAACAAAAAGGAAAATGAGACATTGCAAAAGTTCGGGCACCCTGCATAGTAAGTACCTAGTAGCACCGCCTTTAGGAAGTATCACAGCTTATAAATGCTTTTTGTAGCTAGCCAAGAGTCTTTCTATTCTTGTGTCAGGGATTTCCATCCGTTCTTCCCTGGAAAAATCTTTTCTGTGAGATTCCTGGGTCGCCTTGCATGCATTGCTCTTTTGAGGTCTAGCCAGGAGGTCTAGGCAGAGATTGTCAATGATGTTCAGATAAGGACTGTGAGGCCAATTATAAATCTTCAGCTTGTGCCTTTTGAGGTAGTCTATTGTGGATTTGGATGATGCATGTTTAGGATCATTATCCATTTGTAGAAGCCACACTCTTTTCATTTTCAGCTTTTTTACAGATGGTGTTATGTTTGCATCAATAATTTGTTGAAATTTCTTTGAATTCCTTCTTCCCTCACCCTGTTAAATGTTCCCTGTGCCACTGGATGCAACATAACCCTATGGTATGATTGATCCACTGTATTGAGTGATCCAAACAACATTCATGTAGATAATGGGAATATATCTTACCAATGCGTTCCTCCTGTATGGGGATAGAAGCTTCCCTCCAGTGCCTTGCAAAGCTCTGACAGGCCACTTTCAAAACATGGGTTATCATGGGTTATCACTGGAACTAAGTTTGGGGGAAGAAGGTCCAACCCAATATTTAAGACTGCCAAGGGCCCCACCACACATGACCCAGATCTCCTTTTTTACCACATCCCTTCCAGAATAATGGGGAATATGATTTGTTAAATTTGGAAATTTTATAAGGGGTCAGATACCAGTTCATATGTATTTTCTTTGGTTGCTCTAGATCGTCACTGCAGGAAAATTGCCTTTGAGTAAATGTGGCTGCAGTCCACCAGTGTTCGGGGGTGGATGAGAAAGAGAGTGCCTCCTCTCAGAATTTCATATAAGGGAGTTTGACCGACTCTGCGGGCGAATTAAGAGTCCTATAGAACAGAGACAATCCATGTTCATTGGGGAATCATACCTTAAAGTATTTCTGCATCATGTCTGATGGGTCAGGGCTCCACCAAGCTGGAAATGTGCACGACTGGATAAAATGATGGATTTGGAGGTACTGATAAAAGTACGTTTTGGAAATCTTGTAAAGTTGGGACAAGTCTGCAAAGGAAGGAAATACAGGGCCATCTAAGAGTTTGTCAAGCGTGCTTACACCTGATTTCACCCACAGGTCTAGAGATAACCCAGAGATGTGTGCCTCAATCGCTTTTACAGGAATGTATTTAAATAGGGATTTTGTCAGTGTTCTATCACGGTTATTCCAAAAAGAAATCAACGAGGACATCGTATGTAAGGTAAAGTTCGATTTCAGGGGCTACAGTAAATTAATCTCTAGCAAAAGTCTACTAGACTTGTGGGAAGCAGACTGTCTTTCTATTTAGAGCCATCAATAATTATGATCCCCAGCCCACCAATCCTTTGTAGCCTCGAGTATGGCCGCCTTGTGGTACAAAGATAGATTTGGTACACCCATTCCATCCCGAGAACATTGGAAATGTAGAGCCTTGACCAACACTCTTGGTTTTTTGTTTTTCCAAATAAACTTATCAAGTAGGGATAGTAGGAGCCCTATCCATCTAGATGGGAATTTGAGAGGGAGACATCTGAACAAGTAGGTAATCTTGGGCAGCAACATCATTTTTACAATTTGTATTCTGGCAACCCAGGACAGTGGGAGAAGGGTCTGCCTTTTCAAGTCCCCATAAACTTCCAAATCAGTGATTCGCAGTTCAACTTAATTAGATTTACAAATTTTGTAATTTTAATTCCCAAAAACACTGTGTGCAGAATTATTTGGCAAATGAGTATTTTGATCACATGATACTTTTTATACATGTTGTCCTACTCCAAGCTGTATAGGCTTGAGAGCCAACTACCAATTAAGTAAATCTGGTAATGTGCATCTCTGTAATGAGGAGGGGTGAGGTCTAATGACATCAACACCCTATATAAGGTGTGCTTAATTATTAGGCAAATGCCTTTCCTTTGGCAAAATGGGTCAGAAGAGAGATTTGACTGGCTCTGAAAAGTCCAACATTGTGAGATGTCTTGCAAGAGGAATGCAGCAGTCTTGAAATTGCCAAACTTTTGAAGCGTGATCACTGAACAATCAAGTGTTTCATGGCAAATAGCCAACAGGGTCGCAAGAAGCGTGTTGGGCAAAAAAGGCGCAAAACTGTCCATGAATTAAGGAAAATCAAGCGTGAAGCTGCCAAGATGCCATTTGTCACCACTTTTGCAATATTTCAGAGCTGCAACATTACTGGAGCATCCAAAAGCACAAAGTGTGCTATACTCAGGGACATTGCCAAGGTAAAGAAGGCTGAAAAAGGACTACCTTTGAACAAGAAACATAAGATAAAATGTCAAGACTGGGACAAGAAATATCTTAAGACTGATTTTTCAAAGGTTTTATGGACTGATGAAATGAGAGTGACTTTTGATGGGCCAGATGGATGGGCCACAAGCTGGATCAGTAAAGGGCAGAGAGCTCCACTCCGACTCAGACGCCAGCAAAGTGGAGGTGGGGAACTGGTATGGGCTGGTATCAAAGATGAACTTGTGGGACCTTTTCGGGTTAAGGATGGAGTGAAGCTCAACTCCTGGACCTACTGCCAGTTTCTGGAAGACAACTTCTTCAAGCAGTGGTACAGGAAGAAGTCGGTATTGTTCAAGAAAAACATGATTTTCATGCAGGACAATGCTCCATCACATGCATCCAACTACTCCACAGCGTGGCTGGCCAGTAAAGGTCTAAAAGAAGAAAAAATAATGACATGGCCCCCTTGTTCACCTGATCTGAACCCCATAGAGAACCTGTGGTCCCTCCTAAAATGTGAGATCTACAGGGAGGGATAACAGTACACCTTTCGGAACAGTTCACAAAAACAAGATTGGGTGTTTTCTTTCCCCCTCTCTCAGGAAAGATTAATAATCCGAATAATTTCATTCAATTATCCTTTATTAATAAATCTCACAATAAAAACATTTAGAGCATTCCCTCCGGGGAAACACAACAGAAGCTGACCAGATACATACTTTTTTATAGTATTACCTCCATTGACCTTCATATATGCAGATTACTTTATACGCATTTAACAAATATATAAATGTGTAAACTGACACTATCAGGGGTTTCTCTGTATATAATATAAACAGGCAATAAAATTTACCTCTTAGCCCTCTTTACCTGAATTGTACTGGGAATCAATTGTATTCAACCCAGGAGGACTAATATTTACTATGCCCCACTCCTCCATCTTCAGTCCTCAAAAAGAGAGTAGAAAGCAGGAAGCAGAGAAAGCGTCTGCAGTAATCATTCATGCCGTAAACCAGTCTGGGTCCGGGGCGTGGCCTAGCGAAGCATGTGAGCGGACATGCTGTGAGGAGCTCCCGCCGAACGCCGGCTACTTATCCTGATCAGCCCGCTTAACCTTCCTAGCGTTATTCCCGAGCCTGACTCGGGGTTAACATTCACTACCAGAAGCGTTAACCCCGAGTCAGGCTCGGGCTTACCCGCGTTCGCGGCAGATGCGGTAAAAAAACCGCATCTGCCGCACTTGCCGCACTTGCCGCATAGCTGCCGCACTTGTGCCGCACTCGCAGCGCGGTTGCGGCGCGGTTGCGGTAATCTGCATAGTAAAGGGAACCATGCAGTAGACATGAGATAATGATTGTATACACTTACATGAGGGCGTCTCCCTGTGTGTGCTGGCACTTGTGAGCTGTGTTCGTCATGCCTGCTCTCCCCCTCCCTTATGCCCGCCCCCTCTCAGCCTGCTATAGTGATGTGAGGCTGATCTCGTCATAAAGGGGCGGGGCTACCGGGATGCGCGATTTAGCCCCGCCCCTTTATGACGAGATCAGCCTCACATCACTATAGCAGGCTGAGAGGGGGCGGGCATAAGGGAGGGGGAGAGCAGGCATGACGAACACAGCTCACAAGTGCCAGCACACACAGGGAGACGCCCTCATGTAAGTGTATACAATCATTATCTCATGTCTACTGCATGGTTCCCTTTACTATGCAGATTACCGCAACCGCGCCGCAACCGCGCCGCGAGTGCGGCACAAGTGCGGCAGCTATGCGGCAAGTGCGGCAAGTGCGGCAGATGCGGTTTTTTTACCGCATCTGCCGCGAACGCGGGTAAGCCCGCTTTTAGCAACAAAAACCAGACCTAAACAGACCGCCAGGGAGGCTACTACCGCCACTAAAAGGCCTCTGCAGCGGTGGACACACTGCTTGGAGGCAGGAGACTGAAACCGGAGGCCCCGGAATGCGATTATGCCCCGCCGCAGGCAGCAGGAGCTGGGAGAAGGAGGAGGAGGGGCCCTCAAGATGGCGCCGCTGCCCGCCTGGAAGCGGAGCGGGAGAACGCGGCTTGCCAGAGGCGCATGACGGCAGCTATGAAGCTGCAGAAGTACGCTCACCATAGTGAAGACCATGAGGTGGGTGAGAAGGAGGGAGATGCCCATGTGGAGGAGGATGGCAATGGATCTGAGGGAGAGGTGGAGGCGAGGGCTGAAGCTGCAGAGAGGGAGGAGGGGGCAGATGGACAACAGCAGGGACTGGAGATCCCAGAGGAGCCCACTATGAAGGACTTATTTACGTTAGTGTCATCTATGAAAATGACTCTGAACACTGTAGCTACCAGTGTTCAGGGATTAAAAGGAGAAATTGCCAGCATCAATGTGGCTTTAAACAAATCTGATGCATGCATGTCTGAGGTGGAGGAGAGGGTTGGAGCCACAGAGGATAGAGTGAAGCAATTGCAGCAGTCTGACAACAAACATACTAAGCTGCAGGCTGAAGTACTGGCAAAAAACGACGACTTGGAGAATAGATCGCGGAGGAATAATCTCCGGCTAGTGGGGTTCCCTGTGAAAGTGGAGGGAAGAGACCCCACCGCGTTCATGGAACAATGGTTGAAGGATAAAATTGGAGAGTCATCCTTAACTAAAGTATATACTGTGGAAAGAGCTCACAGGGTACCAATGCAGCCCCGGCCACCGGGATCGGAACCTCGTACGATCCTGGCCCGGATCTTGAACTTTAGAGATAGAGACATAATTTTGAGAAAGGCAAGAGATGCGGAAGATATGACATATAACGGCCAAGAAATAGCGATATATCCAGACTACTCACCGATTGTACAAAAGCAACGGAAAGAATTTACTGGCGTTAAAAAGAGAATGCGAGAATTTGAGTGCAATATTCAATGTTCTTTCCCGCCAGATTGAGAGTGGCCGCTCTGGGGAAGGTGCAATTTTTTATTTCACCAGAAGAGGCGTCACAGTGGCCGGACTCAAATGCCAAACGTCTCAGAGCGAGTGATGGCTGAGCTATACATGGTCTGATTGAGGTTGGACTGCCTGTGATCACTCCGCAATGGCGGGAATGGGAAGGACCGATGAAAATCTGGACTTGGTGCTGGACTGTATTTGGTAAAGGGAAGGTTGTTTTTTTTTTTTTTTTTGCCGGGGGGGGGGGGAAGAAAATGATTTTTATCCTTTTATACGCATGTTTTTCTGGCCCCCCTTTTCTTTTTCTTTTTCCTTTTCTTTTCTCTTTTTGTGTGCGGCAGCACTGTTAGATAGACCGCCTACTGGCGACAATGCCAGTATGTGCTCAGGTTATTTAAGAATGTTGGAGATGTGAAATATATAATGTTTTTAGGGTTTTTTGCCTTAATGCAAGACAAGTGCACATAAGATGCTACATGCTGACTTCTCAGAGTGTAATGCCTTAAGGGTGGAGGGGGGAAGGGGGAAATGCTCAGAGAGGGGGCAATGTGTGTTATACGTTTATGAGGGGGAAAAGTTGGGCTGTTACCTTATTGTGTATTATGTGGTGTTCAACAAGGGGGAGGAGAAAAGGATGGTAAAGAAGTCGTTGGCTAGGAGGAGGTGGACGACGACAACCGCTAGGATTTGGAGACCCAAACTGTCCAAAGATGGCGGACGTACTGGGGCAGAGGGGGGAAGACCGGGGGGGGGGGAGGTGAGGAAGGGAGGGAGGGAAGGGAGAAATTGGAATCTAGACGGTAGGGAATGGTTGTAAAAATGCAGATTATATGGAATGGCTGACATTAAGGTGTTGGGCTGGAATGTGAGGGGGATGTCTGATGTCACTAGGAGGGCGGCTATATTCCAATACATTTTAGACCAGAAACCAACGATTGTATATTTAATGGAAACGCATTTTGTGAAAGAAAAGCTGGCTCTTGTGCAGAAGAGATGGATTCAGGAGTCCTATCATTCTATGTACTCTTCCTACTCGAGGGGGGTATCTGTGTTGTTTCCCGGACCACTAAATTTGAAGCTATAGACACCCGTGTAGATACAGAGGGACAGTATGTTATACTGGTGGGCAAGATACAGGGACGATTGATGGCTGTAGTGGCTATGTATATCCCTCCGCCCTACTCGATTGTGAAGATTAAAGAAGTTATGGAGTGGATGGGACACTTGGGTGAGATACCTACACTGTTAGTGGGAGATCTCAACAATATCCAGGATGACTATTGGGACAAATTTAAGTGTAGCCCACCTAGGACGCAGGGACATATCACTTCCTTTGGGATACTTCTTCAAGAACTAGGGTTAAGAGATGTTTGGAGGGAAAGGAATCCAGGAGTCAGATGCTTCTCCTGTTATTCAGCTACACACAATACACTCTCACGTATAGATATGGCGCTGGGGAATGGTCACATGGACGAATTGGTGCTGAATGTAGACTATAGACTAGAGTCATCTCTGATCATAAACCTGTCTATGTCACAATAAGGTCCGGGGAAGTGCAGACGGGCAATAAGGCGGGTTGGAAGCTACACCCGGCATGGATGCAGTCAATAAATATGTTACAGATACAGAAGGAGATTGAGGAATTTTTTACGTTTAACGATCGAACGGCCAGCCCGTCAATTATCTGGGACGCAATGAAGGCATATTTAAGGGGACTGTTAATTAAAGAAATAAATATACGGAAAACTATAACACGTCAGGAAGAAGGAGAGAAGGTGGAGGCAGTGAGACAGGCTGAGGAGTCTTTGATACAGGGGGGCAGGGGGGGAGCGGCGACTAGACTACGGACTGCACAGGAAGAACTGGATGGGTTCAGACTGGACAAGGCGCTTAAAAGAAACGAATTTAGACGTATGGCCTTTTATGAGGAGGGAGAGAAGGTTGGACATTTGCTGTCGTTGGTGGTTTCGGCACAGAGGAAAACTCCATTCGTTTATTCGATGGATAGTCCAGATGGGTCTAAAATAACAAACTCCGCTGATATTGGAGAAATTTTCCTGGACTTCTATGGGAGATTATATTTCTCTGGGGCGGAGGTCGGCACGGATAGTATTGAGGTGTATTTGGCTGATTTGAAACTACCTAGGTTGTCGGAGGCCCACAGGTCTAGCCTGGAGGCTCCGATTACATATGAGGAATTAAGTATAGCCTTGACATCTATGGCCAATGATAAAGCACCGGGGATGGACGGAATACCAGTGGAACTTTACAAACGTTTGGAAGAGGTACTGCTGCCAAAACTGCAGGAGGTGTTAGAATGTTCAAGGGAGGAAGGGGTACTGCCTATGTCTATGAGAGAGGCGACAATTGTTGTTCTACCAAAGGAGGGTAAAGACTTGGGACTTCCAGAATCCTATAGGCCTATTTCTTTACTATCCGCAGATATTAAGATACTAGCTAAAGCCCTGGCTAATAGACTGATGGGTGTTGTCAATACTTTGATACATCCTGATCAGTCGGGTTTTATCCCTAGCAGGTCCACCGCTGTGAATCTAAGGAGACTGTTTCTTAATATGCAGTTACAGGCTGATAATGCGGGTAGGAAAGTTATAGCCTCTTTGGATGCCCATAAGGCTTTCGACTGTCAGCTGGCAATTTCTATGGGCGGTACTGGAGTCCCTGGGTTTTGGACCTATCTTTTTGTCATGGATACGTCTGTTGTATACCCAACCGGTGGCCAGGGTTCGAGTAAATGGGGCACTATTTGGGCCGATAAGTTTGCAGAGGGGTACTAGACAGGGATGCCCACTCTCCCCGCTCCTGGTTATAGAACCGTTGGCTGCTAAATTGAGGCGCGATAGGGGAATGACTGGGTTTAGATATGGGGAGATGGAAGAGAGGGTGGCACTCTATGCAGATGATGTTCTGCTCTTCTTTGAAACTTCCGGAGACTCACTGACAAGAGCTATGAGTATTATTAACCAATATGGAGATATGTCGGGACTCAGAATAAACTGGCATAAATCCACATTGTTCCCATTAGACGAGGAACTGACATCTGTGACGGAGAGTGGGGGCCTTAGAGTAGTGGATAAATTTAAGTACCTTGGAATCTGGGTGTCGACTCCCATTACTAAGTTCCTGGATCTAAACTTAATACCAGTATTGGAGACTATTAAAGATAAAATGAAAGCATGGAATAAGTTACATCTCTCAGTTGTTGGCCGAATAAACTTGATTAAAATGGTGTTAATGCCTAAACTACTTTATGTATTTCATAATGCACCAATGCCCATATCCCGGGCCAGGTTCCGACAGATTGATTCTCTGTTTCGAAGCTTGATTTGGGGCAAAAAACAGGCTAGACTGAGACTGGAACTTCTCCAAAGACCCAAGGACGAGGGAGGACTAGCTATGCCTAATCCCTATTTGTACTACATCGCGGCACAGAGTCAACATGTGAGGGGGTGGGCACAGAGGGCGGAAAGCTATCCTATTCAAAAAATTTTGGACAGAGTGACCAATAGAAGCCCACTGATATTGAGTGTAGAAGATGGGTCGATGGGAAGAATGGGAAGTCAATATCCTACTTTGCTATTGATGCAGGGAATTTGGGAAAAACTGAAAACAATTAGAGGAGTGAAGGGATTGACAAATCATTCCCCCTTATGGAATAATACCAAGCTCCCAGAGATTGTTAAAATGGGATGCCTGGTAGAGTGGAGAGAGAAAGGAATTGTGCTGGCTCAACAGGTACTGGAGGGACGGAGACTTAGGCCCTTTCATAAGCTGAGGGAAGAATATGGTTTACATGAGAGGGGGACCTATCAGTACTTACAAATGAAACATGCAGTTCAGACACAGGCAGAGAGAGGAGGACTGACGATACAGAGGGATTTGGTCCTAGACTATATATGCGAAGGAGGACCCACGAGAGGGGTGATAGCAACAACGTACCGAGACATATTGCATACCTTTTTGATTCAATATCCTTTCAGGGCCAGAAATCGGTGGGAGATGGAGGTGGGCATTCTGGAGGACGACAAATGGGAATCAATATTGGAATGGATCCCGAAGCAGTCACTGAGTGAGCCGGGCAGGCTATCACAACTCTACATTCTGCACAGGGTATATAGAACACCAGAATTTCTACACAAAATTAAACTAAGGTCAAACTCTGAATGTGCAAGGTGCCGAATGGAGCCGGCTGGTCTGCTGCACATGCTGTGGCTCTGTCCACGGTTTTCGGCATTCTGGATTATGGTGCTAGCTAGAGTGGGAGTTGTGTACGGGTGCCATGTACCTCAGGATCCAGTGGTGTGCTTGCTGGGCTTTGTGGATGAGTTACAGGCGGATGATGCAACTAAAACGGCCATTGCACGACTGTTGTATATTGCACGCAAGATGATCGCAAAGCACCGGATTGGGGTGGAACCGCCATCGAGAAGGGAGTTTGTGACGCAGGCTAATTACATTTCACTTTTGGAGAAAGTAATATACCGTAAGAGGGGAAAGATGGATCTTTATGATAAGATATGGTCTCCCTGGCACAACTATGGAGTAAGATAGATATGATGCCTGAACTTGAAGAATGTAATATGAAACACCTGCGGGATGATGTAAATATGAGTAATTCTGCATTAGCTAAGTTGTATTCTCTGCTTCTTTTATACAAGTATATATGGACTGTATCTGCCGTCTAGAGGGGGGGGAGGGGAAGGGTAGGGATAAGGGAAGGGAATTCTGTTGGGAGTCGGGAGGGGAAATTTTGGGAATTTATAAATTATAAAATTGTATAAATAATTGTTATTGTTAATGGAGATGTATTGACCATATTGTTTAATAAAAACTATCTGATTAAAAAAAACCAGTCTGGGTCCAGTCTTTTCTTCCATCCTAGCAATAAATCTCTCGCCTTTTCCGGGGATGTGCAGACAAATATGGAATTGTCCTTTAAGACTTTCAATTTCGTGGGGAACCCCCAGTGATACCTTATTCCTTGTTCTCTGAGGGCTGTAGTATATGGCATACACTCCCTCCTCTGAGCTAAAGTACCTGCCGACAAGTCAGGGAATACCTTCAGATGGGTCACGTTATCTGGAAGTTTCGGCGATTTCCTTAGACCAGCCATAAAAGTCTCCTTTATTGTATAGAAATGAATGCGGGCAATAACATCTCGTGGTAAATCTGGGTTGAGGCCTTTTGGTTTTGGAATCCTGTGTATTCTATCCACAATTAAGTCCTTGCTGTCTGCAGAAGGAATCACCGTGTGTATGAAGCATTGCAGTCAACTTGGCAAATCTTTGTCAGGATTAGATTCATCAATCCCTCTAATCCAAATATTATTCCTTCTGGATCTGTCCTCAAGATGCAGGGTTTTGTTGTGGATTTAAGAAACGTTCTGTTCTAAAGCCTCATTACCATCTATTAGTTCATTCTGAGATTTAGTAAGTTCTGCCAGCTTCTGCTCCAAATGATCTACTCTAGTTCACAGATCCTTCAGTTCTCCCCTGATCTCTGCCTTAAACTCAGCTATCATTCTTTAAAGATCAGCTTGGAGTTCTTACCTGAGGTCTTAAGCAAAGCCTCCATTGTTTTCTGTTTTAGTGGGAATATCTGTTTGAGCTTCTTCCCCCCCCCCCTCCTGAGACTGCCACATGTGAAGAGCAGGAAGAATGAGCTGGGGAGTGAGAAGCTGCAGGCATGTTGGAGGCTGTATTCAGTACCTGGTCTCTGGAGAAATGTGCAGTCACCTACTTTGGAGATCTCCTTCTTGTTGACTTGCTACGCACCATTGGAACCATTGTGTCCTCAGGTCACCAGGTAACTTGTTTCGGGGTTCCCAGAGTGGTTTTTCACC
Organism: Allobates femoralis; assembly: GCA_033576535.1. NCBI lineage: Eukaryota > Metazoa > Chordata > Amphibia > Anura > Aromobatidae > Allobates > Allobates femoralis. Next base: position 179,281,879 of record JARQOC010000004.1, read on the forward strand.
TTGTTGTGCCGAGTTAAAGCCTCTCTCTCCTGGAGATCCTGCTTTAGGCAGCCTGTGCCATTCAAAGTTCACCCCCCCCTCCCCTTCCCTCCCCCCCCCCCCCCCCCCGAGAGGTTTTCTGCTGATGACTCTCCATGAAGGCGATATTTGTGCAGGTGTCTCTGAACAGTGCAACAATATACTTCAATTCCAGAGTCTGCTAAATCTTCTGAAGTCCAGGACAAACAAAAAATCACATATGACATGTGAACCATAATTAGGTAATTTTTTGTGTTACTTGACATGAAAACTACAATATGGGCTTATTTTTTTTTACCAATTACAAAAGTACTACATCCAAAGCTCACTGTTCACAATTAATGTTAAAACATACACAAAAATAGCAACTAAAATGGAACAAAGTAAGTGCTGATTTGAAAAGTAATGATCAGAGGTTTTCTAAAATGTTCACAAGCTTTCCTCAAGATCTCATCTGAAATACTTTGCTGCAATTATCAGTAAGAAAACCTGTCTGTGACTATGCTAGGCATCACGTTATGTACTTTCCATGATGTTATGGATGACTGCTGTCTCCAACTTTTCACTAGGAATAGAAAATTGTACAGACCTGGGATGACCTAGCAGTACTGCTCTATTTTTTGTTACCTCTAAGTTGAATCCTATATGTAGATGCATTCTATTTCATCTTCTTTTAGAAATACCTTTTCCACACTTTTGTTTTCATTTCAATTTTATGCCAGGAAATGTATAAGGCTAGGGTCACACTTGAGGGCTGGATGCGATTTTCCATGCGATTTTCACACTTGGATTGTGTGAAAAACGCATCCATAGACCCCAATACAAAAAATGCATGCCCCAATGCCAAAAATGCATGACTAAAGTGCCATGCGTTTTTTGGATGCATTTTTGGCTCAGCACCAAAAAACGTCTCTTGAGATTTTTTTGGTGCTTTTTCAAAAACGCGTGCGTTTTTTTTAACATGGGGACCTATTGTTTACGCATGCAAAAACGCATGGCACTGAATGGTACCATGCATTTTCGCATGCGTTTTTTAAGGCTGCTCCTGACTTAACTGCAAAAACGCAGGCTGTCAGGAACAACCCTAAAAAATGCATGCAAGTTTGACCCTAGTCTCACTTTGATAAATGTTTCAGCCATACAGCAAAATTTGTAACATCCCTTCCATTACTATATGTTGTTTGAATGTCTGCTTATGTAGTAGAGGCATTGGCATAGCATGGGTAAAGGGGACAAAAAAGCAGTTTCTACAGGAGCCAAGTCTACAACAGCACAAAGTTCCGTCACCTCTCTATCAAATGACCATTGCCTATTTGATGATCGCTAGGGTACTCAGCAGCTGGGCCAGAGTTTGATTCACGGTAGCTGTGCCCAGCAGCTGTGATTCTAACCGCACATATAAAAAAGTAGTATATAGATAGAGTTTGTTTATGATGCCAGTTGGGGTGATCAGCCAAATGTGGCTGGTACTGAAAGGGATCCCTGGGAGATAGGTGGTAGTAGTAGTGTAGATGTTTAACCCTTCCCAATTGGGGCTGGCTCCAAGGTAGATGATGGGGGTGATGATGATGAGTGTAATGAAGAAATGAAACAGCAGAAGTCAGTCTTTGCTTTACATTTCTACTGTAGGTTGCTGTAGCAGGTTGAGGGAATACAACCAACACCTGGCATGTGGTCCAGCCAGTCTGATGAGAACTGTAGTCCGTTCTGCTGAGTAATATGGCCTTCCTAGTGACTTCTCAAAGTTGTAGGTTTTATGTTGCCTTTAGCTGTCCAGTACTCCATCTTAGTTGCTGTTGGTTACCTCCTGCTAGGCTGGTAGTGCGGATACTGCAGGTATCCATGCTATGACAGTTCCCTAATCCTCTGTACTATGAATGCCCTGGAGTGCTCTACTTGAGTTGCTGGTAAGCATAACATACCCCAGCATCCAGTTCTACCACCCTCTAAGCTTGGATGACTTAGGGACTGGTTCCCTGACTGCAGTTGGTCCCTTCAGAGCAGCTACTGCTGCATCCTCACTGGACCTCTCCTTTGCCTACTCTGTACTACTACCCTCTAACTATGCCCTCCTTCGAGCCAGAGGTTCAATGCCTTCAGTGCTCAACTTTCTGGTTAGAAATCAGGCAGTGGGCATTTGCTTCAGACTTCAAGCAGAGGGACCCCAATTCCCATCAGACATGGCATTACATAAATGTAATATCAATACCATTTTTGTGGTGGCCAGATGCAGGGGTGCCGCACCTGCAAACACCGCTTCTTCTTAGAGTTCCACAATATCCACCAGGCACTGCTCATGCCTTTGTCATTGGCTGCTGTGCTCTGAATTGGCAGCAACTGAAATAACAAGCCTCAGTATACTGCAATGGGCTATGTTCTCAATTGCTGCCCACGCAGAACTCAGCAGTTTATGACAAACTCATCACGACTAGTGATGGGCGAATCCTAAATTACTCGGAATCGCTTGACTCTAGCGAGTCCGAGCTCGGGACTCGCTACTCGTTGCGAGTCTAGCGAGTCCAATGTTAATGAATGGGGAAGCGAGTAATAGCGAGTAGTGTGCAATTTACAAATCACAGATGTGTCTCGGAAGCTTCAGCCTGAAGCAATCCTAGTTTTGTCATTGATTTGCATTGGACTCTTTTACTTTGCAAGTAATCGCTGGGAAACTCGCACAGATAACAGTCCTGTCTGCTCTGTGTGCTGGCTGCCACAGCTCCAGGGTCCTAGAGCCCGCCTGCTGCCTGATGTAGCAGAGCTGAGATTGTTCTCAGTCTGCTCATTCCCTGTGCATAGACATCTATATCTATGCACAGGGGATGTAGCAGAGAGGACATCGCGTTTTGGACTGCGTCGGACGGAAGAGGATTTTTTTAATTAAAGATGGAGTCCCTAATGGCTTTTTTTTTTATTTCTAATAAAAATTTTTCTCTGTGTTGTGTTTTTTTTAAAACAATTTAATAGAAATTCATGGCGGTCATGTCTAATATTGGCGTGACCGCCATAAATTTCGGGCTTAGGGCCAGCTGATAATACAAAGCTGGCCCTAACCTCTTTATTACCCAGCGTGCCACCGCCACCAGGGCCGCTGGAAGAGCGGGGTTCAGCGCCAGAGGATGGCGCTTCAATGAACGCGCCATCTTCTGGGGCGGCTGCGGGCTGCAATTTGCAGCGGGGGGTGCCCAGAAAGCTTGGGCATCCCTGCGCTGCGGATTCCAGTCCCCAGCTGCTTAGCTGTACCTGGCTAGACATAGAAATTGCGCTGAGCCCCACGCATTTCAGCTCTGCTACATCATCTCTGTGAGCAGGCGGGCTCTAGGACCCTGGAGCTGCGGCAGCCTGTACAGATAAGACAGCTGGACTCGGCTCGCAAAGTAACAGCAGTTACTTTGCGAGTTTCCCTGCTATCACTGGCACAGTAGCTGAGTCTGATGGTGGGGTTACACGTCCCGATATCGCGGCGATATCGGAGGCAACGGCGCGGGAGCGCGCATTTTTTGAGCCCTTTTCCCGATATCGCATCGGCGGTTTACACGTTGCGATATCGGGAAACAACGTCCCTCCGATGTGTACGCCCACCAACCCAGTAACGACCATTTAACATGGGAGTTAATGGGTAGCGTCGGCGTACAGATCGGAGTTGGGCTGTCACACGCTGCGATGCTGCTACAACGGCCATGCGATATCGGGGAGTTGAATAGCTTGGCTATTCAACCCCGATATCGTTTTGGCATCGTTCCAGCATCGCGTTGTACGCTCAAACCGTACAACGCGCAAACGATATCGGGTCCAACTCGAGACCCACGTGACTTTTTGTCGGAGTTGGGTCGGAGTTGGACGCCGATATTGCGGCGTGTAAACCCGCCATCATGCAATACAATGGCAATCCTAGTTTTGTCAGCGTTTGCCATTGATTTGCATTGGACTCGTGCGAGTAAACGCTGGGAAACTCGCAGAGTACCGAGTCCTGCGAGTCCCTTACTACTCGCCGAGTAACGAGTCCTAGCGAGTAGATTCGCCCATCCCTAATCACGACTGTTGTGCTCTGCATAAGCAGTGACCAAGATGACAAGTGATGAGGCTAATATATGCAGACAGGATTCAATACCATCTTCATTCCCTCCAAAGTGCTGATTTTATGTTACATTTTTTCTAACCTTAAAGGAGATGTCCTGGATTACTAAAACGTTGCTACATTATTTCAAAAACAGTGCCACCCCTGTCTAGTGGTCACATGTGGTATTAAAGCATAGGCCCATTCCCTTCAATTGAGCTGAGCTGCAATATCACACACAACCTGTGGACAGGGGTGGCACGATTTTTTAAAGAAATCAGTCATTTTTACAGAATTCTGGATAACTCCTTTAACTAGGGTTAGGGCTAGTGATGAGCCACCACCTCAATGTTCGAATTCGTTTTGATTCGTTAAATTAGTGATTTGTTCGTCGAATGTTTGTCGAACACCGCAAACCCCATTGAAATCAATGGCAGGCTACAGCAAACACATAGAAAACACCTTTAAAGGTCTCGAAAAGGTGCGAAACTACTCAGAATGGACAAGAAACACCAGGAAAAGTGACAACAATCCAAACACAGTACATATAGTCAGAGGCAAAGTGGCACTAGTTTTCTACATTAAGTAAAAAGAGGTGGAAGAGTAAAAGGAGGATGAGACACAGGTATGGGCATGTCACACCCTTCTTAAATCATGTAAAACATAGCAAGGGGACTCCAACAAGAATCCTCACTCTTTCCAAAGGGTCACACCTACAGCAAAATGGCATCAATTGTCCCAGACCAAAAATTGCTCAATGGCCCAGCTTGCATGCATGGCACAGGGTCTGGAACAGGACCTGCCCTAGCATTTCCAGGGTAAACATTGCTCAGCAACTATAAGTTTTGTGGCGTATTACAGTAAAAACTAGAGAGGTAGGTCAGTGACCTGAATAAGCCTAGTGGGCCAGATCCCCTCGAAGCTCATGCAAATGCTCCCATCAATGTTATGCCCCGCCACACACAGGTGGGACCACCATCAGTTTCATGGAATATTACAGGAAATAATAGGGAGGTCAGAGACCTGTTTGGGCCTAGTAGGCTGGATAAACTCAAAGCTCGTGCAAGTGCTGCCATCAAAGTTATGCCCCACCACACACAGGTGGGACCACTATCAGTTTCGTGGATTACTACAGGAAATAAGAGAGTTAGATAAGTGACCTGTTTGGGCCTAGAGGGCCAGATAAACTCACAGCTCTTGAAAGCGTTCCCATCAATGATATGCACACCACACAGAGGTGGGACCACCATTAGTTTTGTGGAGTACTAGAGGAAATAATGGAGAGGTAGGTCAGAGACCTGTTTGGGCCTAGTAGGCCGGATAAACTCAAAGCTCGTGAAAGCGTTCCCATCAATGATATGCCCCGCGACACACAGGTGGGACCACCATTTGTTTTGTGGAGTACTACATGAAATAATGGAGAGGTAGGTCAGAGACCTGTTTATTCCTAGAGGGCCAAACTATACTTTAAAGGACTGGCTTCACCTTTGATGTGCAGGTGCAGGCAAAAAAATGTGTATGCAATAAAGGGAGTAAGTTTGCCGCAACACTGAACACAATATGTTAGAGAAACAGCTAAATGGCTGATACATGAAATGCAGGATTGTCTGTGCAGCTAATGAATGCATGTATGAAAAATGAACACAGTAAATACTGTACTAGAATAAATGAATTGAGAGACTTAGCTTCATCACTGACGTCACTGCGAAGAGCCCGGTAACTGCGCCAAAGTGCTCTTAAACTTACCGGGTCCTACTCTGACACTATGTGTGGTCTACACTGCTAGGAAATGGTTTATATGCCTGTGTAGTGCAATTAAAAAACCAGCTGGTAGTGGTCTGAACCAGGACCAGGGCTACGGCAAGATGGAGGTGTGGGCGAAGCTACTGGGCGGGGGTAGGGAGCACAGTCAAAAAGGGCCAAACTATACTTTAAAGGACTGGCTTCACCTTTGATGTGCAGGTGCAGGCAAAAAAATGTGTATGCAATAAAGGGAGTAAGTTTGCCGCAACACTGAACACAATATGTTAGAGAAACAGCTAAATGGCTGATACATGAAATGCAGGATTGTCTGTGCTGCTAATGAATGCATGTATGAAAAATGAACACAGTAAATACTGTACTAGAATAAATGAATTGAGAGACTTAGCTTCATCAGTTATCAGTTCATCAAAGTTATGTGCTACAATACACAGGTGGGATCACTAACAGTTTCGTGGATTACTACAGGAAATAAGAGAGGTAGGTAAGTGACTTGATTAGGCCTAGTGGACAGGGGAGATTGAACAAACATTGATTTTAAACACCCAAAAATGGTAGATGTGAATACAGCTAATTTGTTCATCGCTGGTTCGATGGACAAAAAGGTTGAATATTCAGAAACAGGGGAGGAGTGTCAAGGATAGGTATTGAGCTCAGAGGGCCCTACTCAAGTCAAGCAACAAACAGCAAGGAGACCCCAACAACAGTCTCCATTTTTTTTTTTATAAAATTAGGAAAAGCCACCACTTAAGTGGCATCAATTGCCTCAGAGTAGAAATATGGAAATGTGGAGTTTAATGCAGCACATTGTAAAGTGCACAACCGTTCAGTCTCCCCAGGCTGACACAGGGGTGGCAAAGTCCTTGCAGATCCATGACTTGTTCATTTTGATAAATGTTAGTCTGTCCACACTGTCATTGGACAGACACCTGCGCTTATCCGTCAGCACACTACCAGCAGCGCTGAAGAGAGAACGCTGGCTGCAGGGCACGACAAAATCTCCAAGGCATGAGTGACGAGCTCAGGCCATTTTTCCAGTTTAGAAGCCCAAAATGAACAAAGGTCTAGTTGCCCAGTCATGGTATCGATATTGAGCTGTAGATACTCCTGTACCATCCTCTCTAGGCGTTCACTATGTGTCAGACTTGTTCTCTCTTCTGGCGTTGCAAAGGATGGTGTAAAAAATAGGTGAAACGATTCCACAAAATTGCGGTTACTAGATAGATTGTTACTGTTAACGTTTTAGTGATGATGACGACTTGACGTTCCCAGGGTTGGAAAGTTAGAACTGCGATATTCACTATGTGCTCCACTGGTGTTTTGGGGAAAAGCAGATCTAAGATTAAGTAAAAGTTTCTGTTGATACTCCTGCATGCGTGAATCCCTTTCCAGGGCTGGAATCATTTGGCCAAATTTACTCGTGTACCGGGGATTTAAGAGTGTGTGGCAACCCAGTAGTCGGCTTTACTTCAGATTCTAACAATCCGAGGATCATGTTGCAGGTAGTGCAGCAAGAAGGCGCTCATGTGTCTTGTGCATCCAGGAGGACCAAGTCATTGTTGTGTTGGTGGCGGTGAGGTAATATTCACGCTTCCTTCCTCTGCCCTCTCCCCCCAACCTCACACAACAGAAATGTGATCCAGATCTCCCTCATCTGCTGAGTCTTCCATGCCCATTGCCTCTTCGTACTCCATTTCTTCCTCGGCTCCTGCACCTTCATCAACAGTTTGGCTGCTACCATGCGCCCTCGGTAATCCCTCTCGCCCACCCTCCCTTCCCATGCGCCTTGGTGCTGCCGACCATCTGGACCTTTGAGATTTTGTTATCCCTTCTGCATACGCCTCCTCCTGTACTTACTCCCCTTCCTCTTGGTCCACCACCTGACTCCAAATACCGGTTAAAGTATGCTCCAGCATGTAGATGACCGGAATTGTCATGCTGATAATGGCATCGTCAGCGCTAAATAACGCGCCCCAGGGGTTTGGGGTACTTGGCTCTCGGACTGTTTCAGTCAGGGAAGTCAAAGCTTCACTTCACCGGGTAACTTTACTTGAACACTTTCTTTCAGCCTTATAGTTCAACAGTTCATTAGATGGTATACTGGCGAATGCTCCAGGCTGCAATTGGGATTTCTGGCTTAAGATGGAACCCTCCCTTATATTCCTTTCCTTTCCTTCTTTTCTGTTCCCAGTGTTTGAAGCCTGATCTCCTGTAGATAATCTGGCCTCCTGCTGCTTCTGCTTCTCTTCTCCTCCCTTGTACCCGTCGGATAGACTTTCTGTCTGGACTGCAGCGCCCTGCTAGTCCTGGCTTCCCTCTTGTGGGATCTTTGGGAGTCAGGGCTGTATTTGCAATATCCCTGTTGTACGGATTTTCTGTGAGACTTCGAGAACTCGCAGGTGCGGGCTCCGGTACCCGGGTTTCCTTCCTATGGGGCAAACTCTATCCGTTACTCGCTCCCCACTCAAATTAACTCTGCGCGTCTGAGTCTTCGTTGCATATAAAACACACATTATTCTTCACACAGGCCCAACGGGACCGACTTCAGCTTGCGGGCTCTTCACATTATCACACGCAACAGGGGGAAATGTTCAATAAAAAAGGTCTCAAGGGTCTCCAGGGACACACTCTTCATTAAAAGGTTCTCAAGCAAGATAAAAGGGGTATATAGAGTGGAAAGCAGTGTCTCTCATCGCGAGTCCTTTATTTCAACTATCATCAGTCTTTTTTTTAAAATCCTAATGGCGAACCATCCTAATGATGCAGGATAGCGTTCATAAGTCACTTGTTCGCCTCTATACAGATCACGACGGGGGTGTCCTTTTCTTAGGAATGATTCTACATCTCGCCGGGAGAAAAAGATATCATCTAAAAGTCCTGGTTCTCTTAAGAATCCCCATCCATCTTTATGGTATAGGGAGATGACTGTGCCTAGTTTGCGTAGTTCTATCAGGTATCCCTGAGTCTTTTTGTGGTGCGCTCCCTTTGGTACCAAACCTCCCTTTCCCTGTGCCTGGCTACCGGGCTCCTTTCGTCTTGGGATGACTGGGTGCTTTGCAGGGGCTGGTATGGGGGTGGTGAGGGGCTGCTTCTATGGCGTTTGGGGATCACACATACACATACCTCCGCAGCGCTTGCTATAGCGGGGGGTCCTTGGCTGTGCTGCTGCCAGGTGATCCACCAGGCCGCTTCTGGGGTGCTTCCTCCCCAGGCTCCAGCCGGTTCCTTGTAGTCATCATCATCGTCGTTACACTCCTCGGCCTCCTCGAAGAGCTCCTCGTCTAGCAGGATTTGTTCTGGTGCAGAAACAAAGGCAGTCTCCAGCCGGAGATTTCTGCTGGCTTGGAGCGGTGATGGTGCTTGGGGCTCCGTCTGCGTCCCCTCGTCCCGGGTCACTGCTGGTGGCGGAAGGGAGGCTTTGTGCTTCTCTACGGCTCTGACGGCGACTTGTGCTTCCCGTGCCTCGCGGGCCGTCCTTCTTGCCGACAACTTGTACGTCCTCTCTGCACTCCACCTCCGGCACACCCATGCTATTGTCTGCTCCATCTCCTGCCGGAGCCGGGTGAAAGCTTCCCGCCAGTAGTCCCCATCCCCCTCTAGGGTGAGCAGGGACGCAGCTGCTGGATTGCCTCGCTCGGCACGGATCTGCTCCTCCAGCTCGCGGACAACGCCTCTCCATCGGGGTGCTGCCATGCTGCCGGGTACGAAGAAGTCTGATGGCGTCTGTCCTTCTCTTCCAGTTTGTACAGCGATGAGCGGGCATTCCCCTGGAACTTCCTGTGGGCCGCCCCCCTGATTGATTGATTGATTGCAATCGGGGTGGCCACACTTTTTCGCGCCTCTGGCTAGTCCCTCCTTCTTCTAGGGGCTGAAGCACTCCCCCAGGCCTACACATGTTGTTTACTTCATGGCATCGGCGCCATCTTGGGTCCCCACACGGCAATGGCGGGAATCCATCCTGGCACCGGGCACAGTGAGAAAAGTCAAAAAATGTCAATTTTAAGTCCAATTCAAAGCACACAGTAGCCGGTGGTAGCGGGCACGATATTCTGTTCATGACGCCAGAAGTTGACGCGCCCCAGGGTTTCTGGGTACTCGGCTCTTGGGCTGTTTCAGTCAGGGAAGTCACGGGTGGCCATTCTGAAGCCGTGGCCCTGCGGGTCAACTGAAAATGGTGGGGAAGATATTTACAGGAGATTATTTACAAGGTTGTCTTCGTGACGCCACCTGCTGAGTCTGGTGATGCTCACCAGCGCCACCACAGTCCTCTGGTGGTCGGTGGTATTGCGGCTTGGATGGAATACTCCCCGCAGGCGGGACTGGACCACTGGGGCAGTGATGCTGTAAAGCAAACAGTTTATATAGAAAGGATAACTTTACTTGCATGATGGTATACTGGCGAATGTTCCAGGCTGCAATTGGGATTTCTGGCTTAAGGTGGAACCCTCCTTTATGTTCCTTTCCTTTCCTTCTTTTCTGTTCCTAGTGTTTGAAGCCTGATCTCGTGTAGATAATCTGGCCTCCTGCTGCTTCTGCTTCTCTTCTCCTCCCTTGTACCCGTCGCGTCAACCTTCTGTCTGGACTGCAGCGCCCTGCTAGTCCTGGCTTCCCTCTTGTGGGATTTTTGGGAGTCAGGGCTGTATTTGCAATATCCCTGTTGTACGGATTTTCTGTGAGACTTAGAGAACTCACAGGTGCGGGCTCCGGTACCTGGGTTTCCTTTCTATGGAGCAAACCCTATCCGTTACTCGCTCCCCACTCAAGTTAACTCTGCGCTTCTGAGTCTCCTTGCTTTCTTTCTCTGTTTCTTTTTGGGATCTTTTCCTTCTCAGGGCCCCTCAACCGAGATGGCCCTCTTTGTCCTCGCAGGCTGGCTGCCTGGTTCCCTTCGACTCACTCCAACTCCTCTCTGCTCACTCACTGAGACTCAACTCATTCACTAACTAGTTCCCCCTAGAGGCCACTATATATCCTCCCAGGGTTCCCTCCCACCTACTGTTCTAGTGTGTGGGTGTCAGCTCTAGGGCTCCATCTTGTGACCATTGTCCCAATTGCAGTGGAGTACTACATCGCTTTTCTGGGTGCAGTACCCCTTTTGTGGCACCTACGTAGTGGGGCGCCACACTAAACATCTTAGTATCCATTTCAAAACTCTGCAGAAGGGTGCAGAGGTCCTTGATCTAAGACCACTCCAGCAGCGTGATTTGCCACACCTCTAGATTGCGTTGGCCCAGGCTATATGTAATAACATACTGCACCAGGGCTTGTCGCTGCTGCAACAAGCGCTTCAACATGTGCAGAGTGGAATTCCATTGTGTCAGCACATCGAATTTCAGTCGGTGAACCGGCAGGCCGAACAACTTCTGTAGAGATGCAAGTCGTTGAGCTGCAGGATAGTTTTGGTAAGTAGTTTTTGGCAGATGCAATCCGAATTTGTTTTCTGAACTGTGTGGCGGTACTTTTCAAAGGAACAGTGAAGTACTGCTCGCTAGTAAAACTGTGTTAGTAGCCTAAAAGGATTTGCTTGGCTACATTAAAAAAATGCAATTACAGATAGACGGTGTAGCTTTCTTCACAACAGTGCTACACCAATGCCTGCCACACACTGCTACTAGCCAATATGGATTGACTGGGCTAGATACAGTAAAAAGTGGTATTAAAGACAGGTGGTGTAGCTTTCTTCACAACAGTGCTACACCAATGCCTGTCACACTGCTACTAGCCAAAATGGATTTGCTGGGCTAGATGCAGTAAAAAATGTCTATTACTGACAGGCAGTGTAGCTGTCTTCACAACAGTGCTATACCAATGCCTGCATACACTGCTACTAGCCAAAATGGATTTGCTTGGCTAGATGCAGTAAAAAATGGCTATTACTGACAGGCGGTGTAGCTTTCTTCACAACAGTGCTACACCAATGCCTGTGACACTGCTACTAGCCAAAATGGGTTTGCTTGGCTAGATGCAGTAAAAAATGGCTATTACTGACAGGCGCTGTAGCTTTCTGTAGCTTTCTTCACAACAGTGCTACACCAATGCCTGGCATACACTGCTACTAGCCAAAATGTATTTGCTTGGCTAGATGCAGTAAAAAATAGCTACTACAGACAGGCGGTGTAGCTTTCTTCACAACAGTGCAACACCAATACCTGGCATACAATGTTACTAGCCAAAAATGATTTACTGGGCTAGATTTGGCCAGATGCTGTAAAAAACGTTTGCACAGCACTGGAACAGATCTGCCTGGCAAAAACTGTTTTTAAGCCCTGAAAAGGGCTGTTCTTGGAAGTAGTCCCTAAACCTATCAACTATCTATCTAACTTGCACTTGAATCACTGTCTAACTAGCTTTCTCTGTAGAGACCTGCCTGGCAAAAACTGCTTTTTAAGGCCTCAAAAGGGCTGTTCTTCAAAGTAGTCCCTAAACCTTTCAACTATCTCTCCATCTAACTTGCAATTGAATCACTATCTATCTAACTAGCTTGATCTGTATTTCACACTGCAGCACCAGCAGGTTGCCGTCTGACACTGAATTGCAGCACTGAGAAAATGGCGAGCAGGGTAAAATGGCCGGGTTTTATATGGCAAGGGCATGTGACATGGCCAGCCAATGACACAGATCCTTGTGTGAAAAAAGTGCACTTTCCTCTATGTGTGCTGATAGGTTGACAAACCAGTCCACCCACAGTAAGCGGCAAAGAGAAAAAAATGGAGATCTGCATTATTTCAGCACACACGTCTCCCCAGCCCCCCTCCCACCCGCTATTTATTCCTAGACACTGAAACTCATAATAATATTCACCAAAAGCATACTGTGAAAAGTCAGTAACGCTTTTGGTGAACGAAGCGTTATCGAACAGAAACTCGAATTACCGGATTCTTAGCAAATTGTTCGAATTCGTCGAATGACTCGAACATAGCCCAAAACAGGTCAAATTTGAAACAATTCTAATCGAACATCGCTCATCTCTAGTTAGGGCTAGAGATTGGTATAGGGCTAAATTTTGGCCTGGGAATATTTGTTGGTTAGGGTTATGGCTAGTATTAGAGATATGGCCATGATGATAAAATTATTACATTAAAAAATATATTTAAAATAAATACTATACTCACTGCCGGCTATGGTGTTGGCGCCTTCTCTCCCAGGACTCAAGTGGCATCAATCAACGGCAGGTTCCCTCTAACTTCCTTTTGGATGTAACTGACATCCAAGGGAAATCAGAAAGCAACAGCAGTTCCATATTCTTCCAGGTGTTGCTTTCATTAATAGGAAGTGAGAGTGTTACCATAAAAAAACATAAATTTAGAAAATATTGGGCTAAAATTGTAAAAAAAACGCAATTCCATCATTTTTTTTCTACAGAACTTGGGCTGTAAAAATAATCTGGAACATAATTCTTCACTTCAATATGAATTTGGTTATACCAAATTTACAAGGATTTCTCATATATTAATGGTTTAAAAAATAATAAAAAAAATAGTAAAAAAAAATTAGATTTATTTTATCCTTCTATGGATTGAGCTGTACGAGTACTTTTTTTGCCCACTGAGCTGTTGCTTTCAATGATATGCTTTGGGGTACACACAACATTATAATCCGATTAAGTTTGCAGAAGTCCAAACAGCGCACAGCCCTCCATCTTTTTTGTTAACAAAGAAAAACAATGGTGTCTCAGGAGATGTGGGGGGTCTGATATACCCATTAGCAAGGCTCTCTGTAATATAATCCTTCAAAGCTTGCCTCTCTGGACTAGAAATGTTATATAATCGGCTTTTAGGCAATGTGGCCCCTAGAATTAGGGTCAAAAAAATTGCAACCTACCAATATGTAGACATGGTGCACATATTTCAAAGTCTAAAATCAACAAACTTGTCCCAACCTCCAGAGAATCTATCCAGCAAAGTCAATTTAGGCTCAGATTGGAATTGCCCGGAAGCGGCGGCTGCTACCCCTGGGGTATGTGGCTGGCACTGCAGTATTACAGAGAGCAGTTCTGCCACCTCCAGAGACAAATTTTGCAGCTGCTCCACTAGAGCAGCAACAGAGTCCATAACCGAACCAAAAAGGTGGGGCCAATGGTAATGTCACAATCCGCAAAGGAGCCAAATTTCACACAGGTCAGACAAAAGGGAATAGGAATACTGCCACTAGGGATAGACAGGAAAGGAAACCCCTGACACTTACCCTATGTACCCGTGAGCTCCCTGACGTCCCTTGAGTTCTTTCCTCCCATGCGGTGATCATATTCCTACCCTTGTATTACCCTAAGCTTGGCCCTTACTAGTGTGCAGAGCAGCCGAAGCACTAGTCTTGTTCTATAATAACAACACAAATGGAGTAAGACAGATAAAGGTATAAGAAACTTGTATGCAGTGATCTTCAGAAACAAGATCAAAGCAACTTATCTTTAAATGGCTCACACCTTCACACCGATACCAAGGTATAGCAGGCTATCATTGGCAATTAGGCTGCTTCACACTTGCGTTTGTGTCTGCATGCGGAGGGTATGCAGACGCAAACGCAGTGCAACGCAGCACATACTTTGTGAATGCAGCTGAGAATGTCTGCATGCGTTCACATAAGTATGGTGCCCGAGCAGGCAATCAGCTGTCTCGGGGGCGGCCGGAGGAGGAGATCAGTGGTGGAGATCTCCTACTCCCAGCACAGCTCATCTCCCGCCGGTGTCAGCGGGGAGAAACAGCTGATCTGACAGCTGTTTAAATCTCCCGCGCTGACACCGAATAGGGTGATATCGGTGCAGGAGATATGAAACAGCTGATCACTGCTTCAAATCTCCTGCGCCGACATCACCTATTTGGTGTCAGCGCGGGAGATTTAAGCAGCTGTCAGATCAGCTGTTTCTCCCCCCTGACACCGGTGGGAGATCAGCTGTGGCTCTGCATGATCTCCCGGTGGCCGCTGGGCGAGATTTCAATGAGATCTGCAGCATTCTCCTGCGCTGTCCTGTGGAGGACACTGCGGATCCATTGAGATCCATGCATTGTTTGTGCGCTTGCGGGCGCTTACCGATAAAACAAGCGCCTGCGACCGCACAAAAAATGCAACATGCTGTGTTCGAAGGGTGCACAAATTGTGCGCATCCGAACGCAAACGCAACCAAACGCAGTCAAAAGCAGGCACATACATTCCCATGTTAAACATAGGAATGCAGTGCGCAATTGTAAAAATAAATAATCTAAAAAAATTGTGAAGAGGTCCCCTGTATTTTTGATTCTCTGCGCAAATAAAGCAGCCAGCTATGGGCTTTAACCCCCAGCTGCCTGATTTTACCTTGGCTGGCAATCAAAAATACAGGGAAGCCCATTATGCTTTTTTAATAATTTGCATAATTAAAAAAATTACCAGCCAAGGTAACACCAGACAGCTGGGGGCTGGTATACTCAGCGTGTTGAGGCCAATAGTTATTGGACCCCAGGTTACAGAATAGCAGCATGCAGCCACCCCAGAAATTGGCCTTTCCCGATGCTCCAGTACAGTAACATCATCGTGGTAGAAGGTGTTAATGACAGCTGAGTATTGACAGATGTCATTAAACCCCAGATTGATTATTCTCGGGGAAGTCTGGTGCTTGGAACAGACTCCAAACTTTACAGTTCGGTTTCACCATCGCTAGTATTAATATCTCAAAAACAGCAAAACATTTCAATAACTCATAAACTTACTGCATCATTGCTTGTTTTTGCAAGCAGTATCCAAGAATACCGATGTATAAAGATGAGGATAACAACCTTTTAAATACCGTTATCAGTGATGGGCAAATATATTTAAATTTTTAAGCAGCAGGGATCATAGCTAGTTCTAATTACTGTTGTCACAGGTAGTTAACAGATGTGTAACTCATTTGCCTGGTGTGCTCCATACACCCAACATTCAACTTGTGATGAAAATATAAATCACTGATCATTAATGGGTTAGAAAAATCCACAGCAACCTATACATGCCGGAGAATAAATGACAGCACAGTGACTCCTCACAGATCTGTACTATACAGCACCCGTCATCAGTGGCGTAACTAGAGTCCGAAGGGCCCCGATGCGAAATTTTAACCTGGGCCCTCCTCCCTTCCCCCACGCACCCATATTGGTCAGATGTATGGGCCCCATGTAACACTCTAAATCCTATAAAGACTCACAAATTGACCCCTCTCCCTTATTATGTATTAATGTCCCTCATCCTGCTATATATGGTCCTCTTCCTGGAATATGCCCTTATCCTGGTATATATATATATCCTGGTCTTCCATTATAGTAAAATGCAACCTCACAGCCCTCCATATAGTATAATGCAGCCTCACAGCCCTCCATATATAGTATAATGCAGGCTCACAGCCTTCCATATATAGTATAAGACAGCCCTCCATAGAGTATAATGCAGCCTCACAGCCCTCCATAGAGTATAATGCAGCCTCACATCCCTCCATAGAGTATAATGCAGCCTCACAGCCCTCCATAAAGTATAATGCAGCCTCACAGCCCTCCATATAGTATAATACATTGTCCCAGCCCTCCATATAGTATAATGCAGCATCTCAGCCCTTCAAATAATATAATGCAGCCTCACAGCCCTTCAGATAATATAATGCAGCGTCACAGCCCTTCACATAATATAATGCAGCATCACAGCCCAACATATAATATAATGCAGTGTCAGCACATCATATAGTATAACAAAATAATGCAGCGTCATAGCCCTCCATATAGCATACATCCTCCGCACACACATGCACACACACACACTCACACAGGGACACATACACACACACAGGGACACGGACACACACACAGGGACACGGACACACACATACAGGGACACGGACACACACAGAGACACGGACACACACACAGGGACACGGACACAGGGACATGGACACAGAGACACACACACAGGGACACAGACACACACACCACAGGGACATGGACACACACACAGGGACACAGACACAGGGACATGGACACAGAGACACACACACAGGAACACTACTCACCGGTCCACCCTACCGGCGCTGCTCTCAGCCTGCAGGAGTATGGCACCGCAGTCATCTCCCTGCCTCGGATGCTGCCCTGCACACACAGTCACACTGCACCACAGTCACACAAAGTCTGCACAGAAACACGTTCACAGAAAGTCTGCACAGCACACACAGCCTGCTCACCGTACACACAGTCACATACATTGCACACACAGTCACACTGCACACACAGTCACACTGCACACACAGCCTGCTCACTGCAAACACAGTCACACTGCACAAACTGCACACTGCATAGAAAGCCTGCACAGCACACTGCACACACACTGCACCTTCTCTCTCCTCTGTGCTCCATGCTCCCTGAAGGTTTTCATGCCAGGCCCAGGAAGCAGTGACTCAAGCGGTGCTGTGTGAGGAGGAGGAGAGCAGGCCAGGCCGGAAGACTCTAACCAGCTCCTCTTCGGCAGAGAGGTAGGCGTGCTGCTGCATGTCTCCACTCCTACAGTCTCCAGCCTGCTCCACGGTCTGATTGCGAGAGGAAGAAGGGGGGCGGGGTGGCAGTAGCGTCAGCGGCGGCAGCCTCACAGCAGTTAACATCAGCGGTGAGTGCCAGTCCTCCGGCGGCCATGATCAGCCGCCTGGGGACCGGCCGGGCAGAGCGCCGCGCAGTGATATGGATGTGCGTCCTCAGGGATTCAGCCAGAAAAATTGGCGAGTGTCAGGCAAGTGTTATGCATTTTTTTTCCTCATTTAGCATCCGTATGACATGTGTATGCTAAGTGTATGCCATCCATATGCAATGCGTTTTTAACATCATCTTTTACTTCCGACAATACTGTATATACTTTAGGTAGTTTGCCAAAATAATAAAGCAAGCATACAAAGAGATAGATAGATAGATAGATAGATATCCTGCACAGATATAATGTCCCACCAAATGTACATATTACACACTTCCACCCTTTAGTGCCTTTCATGTGGCACTAAAGAGTGTTTAGCCGTGTATTAACCTAACAAATAAATAAATATTAAAAAAAACTACGTGGGGTCACCCTTATTTTTGATAACCTGCTAAGGTAAAGCAGACAACTGCGTGTTGCAGTCTGCCGCTGTCAGTTTTAAAAATAAGGGTGACCCCACATCTACCAAATAATCTCCTAATCGTGTCTGTCTGACGCCGAAATTGAGCGCCAGTGCTCATTGGCTGCCGCTAGCCGCGGCAACCAATGAGCGCCGCGTATGCAAAAAGCCGTGCGCATTTAAAATTAAGATAAGATAAGATAAGATAAACTTTATTGATCCCGGAGGAAATTACAGTATTACAGCAGCAGAACAAAGATCAAGAACATTTCACACTTTACAAAATAAGTCTATATGGACAGCAGATGTGGGTAGACTGGTACATGTACCTCACCTATTCCCCCCATACACATAGGACTTCACATAGTCTTGGGACGCTTTACACTTATACATTTGTTAAACATCCCCACAGCTGTCGGAACAAACGATTTTCTGTATCTTTCCTTTTTACACATTAGTTGGATTAGACGCTTGCTGAATGTGCTTTTCTGCTTCGCAAACAGTTCAGAGAGCGGGTTGTATTGTTGCTCATTATAGCCTTGCATTTCTCATTAATTCTATCCTCTAATACCTCCTCGAAAGTCCTAAGTTGTAGACCCACCGCCGCACCAGCCCTCTTGATAAGTTTATTCAGCTTATTAGCGTCAGGAACTACTACCCCAGCATATTATTGCAGCAAAGATTGCACTCGCCACAATAGATTGGTAGAACATTTCAAGCATTAAACGACCTTAATTTCCTTAGGAAGTAAAGTCTACTCATCCCTTTCTTGCAAACCTTCTCCATATGGCACCTCCAATCAAGCTTGCTGTCCAGGTGAACCCCCAAATATTTGAAATTCTCCACCATCTCCACATCCTGACCATCAATAGTGATAGGTAAGCAATCCTTCCTGCACCTTCCATAACTCAACACCAACTCCCTGGTTTTCTTTACGTTGAGTTCTAAATGGTTAGCCTGGCACCAGTCAACAAAGTCTGAGACCACCCTTCTGTATTCCTCCTCCCCCCGGCCTCTCTCAATACCTCCGACTATCACTGAGTCATCAGAGTACTTCTGAAGGTGACAAAGGTCTGATTTATACTGAAAATCAGCTGTGTATAACGTAAAAAGGAATGGCGACAGCACCGTTCCCTGGGGGCTCCAACACTGCTCCGAACACTATCCAATACGGCCGCCCCCAACCTAACGAACTGTGGCCTGTCCGACAGGTAATCAATGATCCAATTCACTAGTCCCTCATCAACCGCCATTTCAACCAGCTTTTTACGTAATAATAGTGGCTGTAAGGTATTGAATGCACTGGAGAAATCGAAGAACATGGCACGTACAGTGGTTCCATCATTGTCCAAAAAGGAATGTACTGTTTGTAGCAGATACGCTACAGCATCGTCCACCCCCAGACTCTGCCGATACGCAAACTGAAGGGGGTCCATAAAAGCAGACACCCTCGGACACAAGTAGGCAAGTACAATTCTCTCCAAGGACTTCATCGCATGCGATGTTAAGGCCACCTGTCTATAGTCGTTATGGGAGCTCGGGAAGGTTAGTCTTGGGAACCGGCACCAGGCAAGAAGTCTTCCATAGAACTGGTACTCTCTGTGATTGTAAGCTCCAGTTAAACAGGTGCTGGAAGACAGTGCACAACTGATTTGCACACACTCTGAGGACACGTGGACAGATACCATCAGGCCCTGCTGCTTTACCAATGACCAGCTTACTAAACTGTTCCCTCACATCATTTTCTGAGATCAAGAAAGTCTCTACCTTCCTCCCCCCAGTTGATATTGCTTGTCGCTCCCCGGCCTTCTCCCCTGTTGACATTGCACATTTATCATTGAATCTGTTGAAAAACTCATTCATTTCATTAGCCATGATCAGCCCCCCATCCCCCTGATCTGACCTTGCCTTAAACCCAGTCAATAGCTTCATTCCCGCCCACACGTCTCTGGAGTTGTTGTGTGACAATTTATTTTCCAATTTAATTCTGAATGCTTCACGGGCAATTTTGATTTTCCCCTTTAAGTCTCTCTGTTCAGTTTTCATCTCCTCCTTATCTTTGCATTTAAAAGCTTTTTTCTTTCTGTTTAGTAGATGTTTAAATTCTTTTGTAATCCAAGGCTTATTGTTTGCATAACACCGAATCTCCTGAATAGGTACAATATTGTCAGTACAAAAGTTGATGTAATCAGTAACTCTCCCGGTAACCTCATTAACATCATTATTATGTTCCCTGGCACATAACACCTCCCAGTCTGTGCAATCAAAGCAGTCTTGTAACCTCTTCTCTGCTGCTGGAGACCACTTCCTTATCTCTTTAATTGTCATTGGTTGTTTGCAGACAACTGGTTGATAGGCTGGAGACAATAGTATGAGGTTGTGGTCAGATTTCCCAGGCGGGGGCAATGCAGATGATGAGTAAGCATCCTTAACACTGGCATAGAGGAGATCCAATATATAATTGTCCCGTGTAGAACATTTGACATATTGATAGAACTTTGGTAATGAGATCTTGGCTCGATTAAAATCCCCAGAAATGACAGTTAGAGAGTTAGGGTGTTTCGTCTGAAGCCGGGCAATCACCCCAGACAGTACTTCCCCAGCTGCCTCTGGATTTGCAGATGGTGGTAAATACGACACCACTGCAATAACAAGAGAGAATTCTCTAGGCAGATAGTAAGGCCTGAGGCCCACTGCTAATAGTTCAATGTTTGGGCAACAATGTCTCTCCTTTACTGTTACATGCCCCTGATTACACCATCTGTTGTTAATGTACAGTATCACTCCTCCACCCTTCTTCTTACCGCACTTCACTCTGTCCCTGTCAGCCCGAACCATATGAAACCCTGGTACCGATACACATGAATCTGGGACGTCCTCGTGCAACCAGGTTTCTGTGAAGCACATGAGACTGCATTCCCTGAACTCCTTCTGGGTCTTACTCAGAGCCAGCAGTTCATCCGACTTGTTACCAAGCGATCATACATTACCCATGATGATGGATGGGACCGCAGGTTTAAACCTTCTCCTCCAGGACTTGATCTTCTTGCCTGCTCTGCAACCTCTGAAAGGTCTCCTCATTTCCCGTGGAACATGTGGTATTGCAACTGCTGGAGAAGACTTTGTCCTGCGCAGTTCCAGAAGACGACTCCTTGAATACACTACTCGTTTAGTGACAGACCTAGGGACAACCATCCGATCAGTGATTCCATCCATCCCACGAGGCCTCTCGTGGCATATTGTATACGGTGCTCTCCGCCGAGCACATATGGCTGTATCACTGACACAGGCTGTGGGCAACAGCATACATCCATCGGTAGTATTAGCTGAGATGGACCATATAGCGTACCCCAAAGTGGCCATGCCAGTAGGGGACTTGTGAGTGGTAGTGGAGGATCCAGGTGAAAACCATATGCTGTGTGCCCAGCGGCAGTAGAAAGTGTGGGGTGTGCTGCATTTTCCATCCCACAGCAGACCAGCGTGCAGGAACGTCGCAATCCACAAGATGAAAACATTGCATAGATCCAAGGTTGAAATTAGAGGTCCAAAAAAGACATCAGGAAAGGTACAAAGTCTGTAGCAAAACTGTAACAAACAAAATAATAGCTGCTGCTAGAAGATTATATAGTAGCTGTAACCTGGCGACAGCGACGCATAGGCGTCGCTATCGCCAGTCTACATGCGTACGGCGCGGCGACCCCTGGCACCAGTACTCGCCGCCCCCACTTCTCTCCCGCACCTCGCCTCCGGTCCCTCTCCTCTCCACCTCACCTCCCGCACCTCGCATCCCCACCTCGCCTCCTGCCCCTCGCCTCCCCACCTCGCCTCCCCACCACGCCTCCCACACCGCAACTTGCTGCACCCACTTTGCCTCCCGCACCTCGCCTCCTCCCGTTCTCTTCCGTGTTCTTCCTGTGTACATCAGTCAAGTGACATGGCGGGCTGATGTGACATCACACAGCCCGCCCTGTCACATGACCGCAGTACACAGCTGCAGAAGACGAGTGAGAACACAGGGGGGCGAGGGGGATCCTTCCCCCCCGGCTCCATCCTGCCACCCCCGGCTTCATCCTGTCCCTCGCATCCATCCACCCCCCCGGTTCCATCCTGCTCCCCCCGGCTCCATCCTGCTTCCCCCGCATCCATCCTGCCCCCGGCATCCATCCTGCCCCCCCGGCTCCATTCTGCCCCCCCGGCTCTATCCTATCCTGCCCCCCCCCGGCTCCATCCTGGCCTCCCCACCCGGCTTCATCCTGCCCCCCCTGGCTCCATCCTGCCCCCTCGGATCCATGCTGCCCCCATCGGCTCCATCCTGCCCCCCGCAACCATCCTACCCCCCAGCTCCATCCTGCCCCCATGGCTCCATCCTGCCCCCCCGACTCCATCCTGCCCCCCCGGCTCCATCCTGGCCCCTCCCTCCTGCCTCCATCCTGGCCCGACTCCATCCTGCCCCCCCGATCCATCCTGCCCCCCTGGCTCCATCCTGCCCCGCTCGCTTCATCCTGCCCCCCGCCTCCATCCTGCCCCCCTCCATCCTGCCCCCCTCCATTCTGCCCCCCCGCTCCATCCTGACCCCCCCGGCTCTATCCTGCCCCACTCGCTCCATCCTGCCCCACTCGCTCCATCCTGCCCCCCCACCACCATCCTGCCCCGCTCGCTCCATCCTGCCTTCCCTCGCCACCATCCTGCCCCCCCGGCTCCATCCTGCCCCCCTGGCTCCATCCTGCTCCCCTCGGCTCCATCCTGCTCCTCTCGACTCCATCCTGCTCCTCTCGACTCCATCCTGCTCCCCCCGGTTCCATCCTACTTCCCTGGCTCCATCCTGCCCCCCCCCAGCTCCGTCCTGCTCCCCCCAGTTCCATCCTACCCCCTGGCTCCATCCTGCCCCCTGGCTCCATCCTGCTCCCACGGCACCATCCTGCCCTCCCCGCATCCATTCTGCCCCCCGCATCCATCCCGCCCCCCCCGGCTCCATCCCGCATCCATCCTGCCCCCCGGCTCCATCCTGCCCCCCAGCTCCATCCTACCCCCCCGCATCCATCCTGCCCTGCTTGCTCCATCCTGCCCTGCTTGCTCCATCCTGCCCCCCGCCTCCATCCAGCCCCTCCACCTCTATCCTGCCCCGCTGGCTCTATCCTGCCCCGCTGGCTCAATCCTTCCCCGCGCCACCATCCTTCCCCCCGCCTCCATCCTGCCCCGCTCGCTCCATCCTGCCTCACTCGCTCCATCCTGCCCCCCGCCTCCATCTTGCCATCCTGTCTACATCCTACCATCCTGCCCCCCTCGCCACCATCCTGCTCCGCTGGCTCCATCCTACCCCGATCGCTCCATCCTGCCCCCCCCACCACCAACCGGCCCCCTGGCTTCATGCCCTGCCGTCTCCATCCTGCCCCCCTTCCCGCTTCCATCCTGCCACCCCGATTTCCCAGGCAACGACAGGTCCTAAAGGCCTGTAGGACCTAGAAGAGGGAGGTGAAGCGAGCCAGCGGACAGGTGAGTATCCTCACTGAGGACTTTTTTATTTTTACTTTTGCTGTGGAGGAGCGGGGGGGGAAGCCGCGGGGAGCTGAGTATTGCCATATACCATAGGGCTGCTATACATGTACTGTACTGCACGGCCATATACCATAGCGCTGCTATACATGTGCTGTAATGTACCGCCATATACTATAGCGCTGCTATACATGTACTGTAATGTACCGCCATATACCATAGCGCTGCTATACTTGTACTGTAATGTACCACCGTATACTTTAGTGCTGCTATACATGTACTGTAATGTACCGCCATATACTATAACACTGCTATACATGTACTATAATGTACTGCCATATACTATGGTGCTGCTATACATGTACTGTAATGTACCGCGATACACCATAGCGCTGCTATACATGTACTGTAATGTACCGCCATATACTATAGTCCTGCTGTACATGTGCTGTAATGTACCGCCATATACCATAGCGCTGATATACATGTACTGTAATGTACCACCATATACCATAGAGCTGCTATACATGTACTGTAATGTATCGCCATATACTATAGTGCTACTATACATGTACTGTAATGTACCGACATATACTATAGTGCTGCTATACATGTACTGTAATGTACCGCCTTATACTACAGTGCTGCTATACATGTACTATAATGTACCGCCATATACTATGCTATACATGTGCTGTAATGTACCACCATATACCATAGCACTGCTATACATGTACTGTAATGTATCGCCATATACTATAGTGCTACTATACATGTACTGTAATGTACCGCCATATACCATAGCGCTGCTATACATGTACTGTAATGTACCGCCTTATACTATAGTGCTGCTATACATGTACTATAATGTACCGCCATATACTATAGTGCTGCTATACATGTGCTGTAATGTACTGCCATATACCATAACGCTGCTATACATGTACTGTAATGTACCGCCATATACTATAGTGCTGCTATACATGTACTGTAATGTACCACCATATACCATAGCGCTGCTATACATGTACTGTAGTATACCGCCATATACTCTAGTGCTGCTATACATGTACTGTAATATACCGCCATATACCATAGCGCTGCTATACATGTACTGTAATGTACCGCCATATACTATAGTGCTGCTATACATGTGCTGTAATGTACCGCCATATACCATAGCGCTGCTATACATGTACTGTAATGTATCGCCATATACTATAGTGCTGCTATACATGTGCTATACTGTAACGCCATATACTATAGTGCTGCTATACATGTCCTGTAATGTAGAGCCATATACCATAGCGCTGATATACATGTACTGTAATGTACCACCATATAAAATAGCGCTGCTATAATTGTACTGTAAATGTATCACCAATATACTATAGTGCTGCTATACATGTTGCTATACTGTAACGCCATATACTATAGTGCTGCTATATATGTCCTGTAATGTACCGCCATATACTATAGCGCTGCTATACATGTGCTATAAAGTACCACCATATACCATAGTGCTGCTATACATGTTCTGTAATGTACCGCCATATAACATAGCGCTGCTATACATGTATTATAACGTACCGCCATATACCATAGTGCTGCTATACATGTACTGTAATGTACCGCCATATACTATAGTGCACCTATATATGTACTGTACTATATCACCATGTACTATAGTGCTGCTATACATCTGCTGTAATGTACCACCATATACCATAGTGCTGCTGTAACATGTACTGTAATGTACTGCCATATACTATAGTGCTGCTATACATGTACTATAATATACCGTCATATACTATAGTACTGCTATACATGTGCTGTAATGTACCGCCATATACTATAACACTGCTATACATGTACTATAATGTACTGCCATATACTATGGTGCTGCTATACATGTACTGTAATGTACCGCGATACACCATAGCGCTGCTATACATGTACTGTAATGTACCGCCATATACTATAGTGCTGCTATACATGTACTGTAATGTACTGCCATATACTGTAGTGCTGCTATACATGTGCTGTAATGTACCGCCATATACCATAGTGCTGCTATACATGTACTATAATGTACCGCCATATACTATAGTGCTGCTGTACATGTGCTGTAATGTACCGCCATATACCATAGCGCTGATATACATGTACTGTAATGTACCCCATATACCATAGAGCTGCTATACATGTACTGTAATGTATTGCCATATACTATAGTGCTACTATACATGTACTGTAATATACCGAAATATACTATAGTGCCGCTATACATGTACTGTAATGTACCGCCTTATACTACAGTGCTGCTATACATGTACTATAATGTACCGCCATATACTATGCTATACATGTGCTGTAATGTACCACCATATACCATAACACTGCTATACATGTACTGTAATGTATCGCCATATACTATACTGCTACTATACATGTACTGTAATGTACCGCCACATACCATAGCGCTGCTATACATGTACTGTAATGTACCGCCTTATACTATAGTGCTGCTATACATGTACTATCATGTACCGCCATATACTATAGTGCTGCTATACATGTGCTGTAATGTATCGCCATATACTATAACGCTGCTATACATGTACTGTAATGTACCGCCATATACTATAGTGCTGCTATACATGTACTGTAATGTACCACCATATACCATAGCGCTGCTATACATGTACTTTAGTATACCGCCATATACTATAGTGCTGCTATACATGTACTGTAATATACCGCCATATACCATAGCGCTGAATACATGTACTGTAATGTACCACCATATACATAGCGCTGCTATACATGTATTATAATGTACCGCCATATACTATGCTATACATATGCTGTAATGTACCACCATATACCATAGCACTGCTATACATGTACTGTAATGTATCGCCATATACTATAGTGCTACTATACATGTACTGTAATGTACCGCCATATACCATAGCGCTGCTATACATGTACTGTAATGTACTGTCTTATACTATAGTGCTGCTATACATGTACTATAATGTACCGCCGTATACTATAGTGCTGCTATACATGTTCTGTAATGTACCGCCATATACCATAACGCTGCTATACATGTACTGTAATGTACCGCCATATACTATAGTGCTGCTATGCATGTACTGTAATGTACCACCATATACCATAGCGCTGCAATACATGTACTGTAGTATACCGCCATATACTATAGTGCTGCTATACATGTACTGTAATATACCGCCATATACCATAGCGCTGCTATACATGTACTGAAATGTACCGCCGTATACCATAGCGCTGCTATACATGTACTGTAATGTACCGCCATATACTATAGTGCTGCTATACATGTGCTGTAATGTACCGCCATATACCATAGCGCTGCTATACATGTCCTGTAATGTACCGCCATATACTTTAGCGCTGCTATACATGTGCTATAAAGTACCACCATATACCATAGTGTTGCTATACATGTTCTGTAATGTACCGCCATATAACATAGCGCTGCTATACATGTACTATATTGTACTGCCATATACCATAGTGCTGCTATACATGTACTGTAATGTACCGCCATATACTATAGTGCACCTATATATGTACTGCACTATATCGCCATATACTATAGTGCTGCTATACATGTGCTGTAATGTATCACTATATACCATAGCGCTGCTGTACATGTACTTTAATGTACTGCCATATACTATAGTACTGCTATACATGTGCTGTAATGTACCACCATATACCATAGGGCTGCTATATGTATATATGTAGTTCACTCACGTTGACTGAACAAGTTCTGTCAGTCACAGTATGTCAACTACATACATATTGTAGAATACCCGATGCGTAGGAATCGGGCCACCATCTAGTTTTTAATAACCAGCCAAGGTAAAGCTGACAGCTGGGACTGTCACGACGTGAAGGTCCATGGTAGTTGGGCCCTTCCCAGCTTCAAAATAGTAGCCTGTAGCTGGCCCTAAAGTGGCATTTTCACTAAATGTGCCAAATATGGCACTTTGCCCCGCCTCTTCCCAGTTGCCCTGGTGAAGTGGCAATCGGGTAATTGGAGTTGGGGATGATGCTAGCTGTGTAATGTCAGATGGAATGAGGCCCAGTAGTTAGTAATGTTGAGGCATCTATCAGACACCCACATTACTAACCCAGTCAGTAAAAAGATAAATAAATGCACACAAAAATATTTTTATTTGGAAAAACACTTCCCCAAACCATAGATATTAATGGGTGTACATGTGTTATTATTATTTATTTATAGAGCACCATTGATTCCATGGTGCTGTACATAAGAAGGGGTTACATACAAACAAGTTAAAAATACAGTGAACAAACTAACAGTGAAAGGCTGATACAGAGGGGAGATAGAGGATCCTGCCCTTACGGGCTTACATTCTACAGGGCAGTGGGGAGAGAGACAGTAGGTTGGGTCTGGTGGTGGTGAAGTGCCAGGTCAAGAGGCGGTAGGGCGGCAGCTCAGTCATTGCAGGTTGTAGGCTGTTCTGCACTTGTGTCTCCGGTACGTGTACAAATGAAGGCCACACATACTGGAAGCATGTGTGAATGGAATGTTAAAGTGGTTGACAAGTGACCGCAGATGTCACGTGCTGGCTGGTTAGCAGTCCATGTGAAATGCTGCTGTGATTTAAATCAGAGTTAATTTCCTTTGGCACATTCAGTGTTAAAGAGGACCTGTCACCCGCCTGCTGCATGGCAGCACTTAATGCAGAATGTCTGCTGCATTCAGGGAAGGGGTCCCCCATGTGTCTGTGTGCTGTGTACCCCAAGATATAGCCTTAGTAAAACTCACTGTTAGAAGCCATGAGAGCAGTCCCTGGTGCAGGAGCCAGCTCAATTGACGGGGGGCCAATCCCTCCCCCTCTGTCTGCCTGTGCCGCCTCCTGCTGTGCTGTTTATGCTTTGATCAGACAGCTGGGCAGGAATCTGGAGCTGACGTCAGGACAAATGATTTGCATGTTGTGTGAGGCAGGATGAGTGACAGAGAGGAGGAGGTCAGAGCCAGCACAGCAGAAGCAGCACAGAGAGGCAGAAGGGGAGGGAATGGCCCCTGTCAATCGAGCTGGCTCCTGCACCAGAGAATGCCCTCATGGCTTCTAACAGTGAGTTTTACTAAGGCTATATCTCGGGGTACACAGCACACAGACACATGGGGGACCCCTTTCCTAAATGCAGCAGACATGCTGCATTCAGTGCTGCATTTAGATTGCCATGCAGCAGGGGGGTGACAGGTGCTCTTTAATGCTGCTGTATTGCTTCTGTGTGGCTCTGCATGTATAGGTAGAGGGGTGTGTCAGATCACTTAGTTGGCCAATTACTCAGCCTTTAAGAAGTTCCACTTCCTTCCACCAGATATCGCTGATAGAATTTTACTCTGCCTTAACCGTGTGTGCTGTGAGGACGTATTGCAATGTGTGCTCATGCCTTCCTGCTTTTCGTGCCTGGAGTTTACCTTTGTTGGGAAAATTGCTCTTTCTCGGTCCATGGATGGAGGTAGGAGCTCTTAACCTAGGTCTTATCAGGAGCATATGGCAAGTGTGGCGACCTAGACTTTCTCACCTTCAGAGGTACCTCTGGGAGCAAGGTGATCCAGGGACATTCAGTCTAAGGGTCAGACTAGCTCCCCTGAATGCCCTTAGCCCATCTTGCAATACTGCTACCTGATTCCCTTACCGCTGTGCCAACCCGTGACAGCAGAATACCGATTCCCCACAGCGTGTGTTGCATGCTGTCAGGATTTTCTGGTGTCAGCGACGTTAGTGGATGGTCATAAAACCGCTAATCTGCGATTTACACACAATTCACATGTACTGAGCGAGGCTACCACGTCTAATTGGAATGTGGCAGTATATAAATTGCATTCTTGCAGTCATATGACCGTGTGCTGAGAGGATTTATAAGTCTGCTGTCACATAGAGTGACTGCAGACATTAATCCCACACCTGGACAACACTCAAGGGGTAAGCCTTGTTGATAAATTATTCCCAAATTGTATAAAAAGGATAGTACAATGCATACTTTGAATAAAAATATGGTCCAAAATTGTTACATTTTTGGAAATACAAATATTTATTAAAACCAGTGGCGTAACTTCAGGTCCAGGGGCCCCGATGCGAAAGCTCCATCGGGCCCCCAATTATTGCAAATTTTTAATAGTGATAGTCTTTTTCTATAGGACAAAGGGACTTTTGGGGCCACCCTAGGCTGCATGGCCCGGGTGCGATCGCAACCCCTGCACCCATTGTAGTTACGCCCCTGACTAAAACAGACATGTCATGAGAGTTCGTAGGTTCTCTTTGGTAACATAAAGTTAATGTATGGATAACTTGTGTCACAAAAACTAGAGCCTTCAGCCTAATGGATTGGAGAAAAGTTGAAGAGGTGCATGCTAAATGTAAATTGGAAGGTGGTAGATTTACTCCTCATAGCAGTCTGAATGTAACAGATGTACTGTACAATGTTTAATGATGTCAACATGCTCATCAGTCAGATTCTGAAGCACCATGGGAAAAGTGAATCATGATTGCATATAGCGATTATACTAGATCCTCATTAGTCACGTTATATTCACTCTAGTTTCTTAGCAACGACATTAATGTTCGTGTAAGGTAGACCCTGACTATGCACACACAACCAAACCGTCGGACCAGAGGTGCAAATGGAAATTGAATAAACACGACATGAATGTATTTGTTTTCCTTATTGGAATGTAAAGTCTTAGGGCTCGCTCACGCTTGTGGATAAAAAATCGCTCCGATTCTCATCCAGAAAAGTGGGATGAGTGTCATGCATATGTTATTCCATATGTCATGCGAGTGCAATGCGAGTTCTTTTTGTCTCGCCTAGTAGCCTTATGACATGCATTTTTATCATCTTTTGCATACTATAATACTCTATGTAAACTAAAGCTAGTTGTCATAGTTAAAAAGCAACGTCATATAAGTAGATGGATAATAGATGGATAATAAATAGAGAGATATATAGATATATAGAAAGATAATACATACATAATATGTGGCGCCCCACTGGGTAAGCGCCACCAGTGGTATTGCACTCTCGTGGTTAGGGAGTATTGTGCCCCTGTTCTCCGGGTTCTGGGGTGGTGTAGCTGAGCCCAAAACACACACAAACAGCACACAAACACGTAGGCCCTGGGACAATGGTAGGACCCTAAGGGAGAGCCTAGGTCACATAAAGGGGAAACAGGAAGTGTTAGACAGCAGAGTAGTTGGAGTAGAGGAGAGCGGAGGAAGCAGTAACAGGCGGGTGCAGAGTTGGTGTGGTGGCGGCTCTCGGGGCTTGGAGCACGAGCACGCTTCACAGCCCCGGGAGGGAGACACCAGAAGGATGGAAGGAGAAAGAGCCCTAGGGTTGTGGAATAGACATCGATTCCCCGTACGCCCGAATCTGACGAGACAGAGGGGTTAGTGGACGACACAGGGACCTAGCCCTGATCATGGTGTGGATACTTCACACCTGAGCCATAAATCCGGAGGCCCCTGACTTCTAACTGGACCTGTGGCCAAACACCTGACACATCTTGGAGAAGGCGGCTGAACTAGAGAGCAGTGCCCTGCAGAGTGACCTAATGGCGCCCGGGACACAAATAAGCACTTGAGACTGTCGGTACTTGAGCTCTGTGCTTTGGAGAGCATTGAGAGCCTGAGGGCAGAGCAACAACATGCTCGCCTTAGAAGAGAACTACCCCTTAAGCGCTAGGAACGTCGACCCCAGTGAGAACGTAGACCCACCAGAGACAGACCACCTAGTGAGAAAGAGAGAGGGCACCAACCGAAGCTCAGTAACACCAACCCGTCCGGAGAAAACGCTGAACCAGAGCCTGGCACGGGATGTGCCCAGCGGCCATGTTGAAACACCAAGTAAAAGTAATGGAACTGCAGCTGTGGTGTGTGTGTGACTTTCTTGAGCGGCAACCACCGGCCGAGGAGACTGCATGAAACACCGGGGTATCAACGTTCCGCTGAACATCAGCCAAGGGACGGACTGACTCCCATTTCGCTGCCTGAGGATTGGCCTCCGCCTGCGGGGAGCGAAACCATCCAAGCTGCTGGTCACAGTCCCTAGAGATTCTGAAGCAGCGGGGCTGCCCTGGCTGCATACCGCAGGTGGCATCACAAATACGTCCTTATTCCCCTCAGACTTGTTATCATCCCCTGTTTATTTTAAATGACACCGCCAGGGTCACAGGACCGCGTCTCGGCCCCCGTCTGTCCCCGTGAAAAGAACCGAGGAGTGAAGAAGAAAGAACACTAGTAACTGCCCGATTCCCGAGGGGGATGCAGCCGCGCCTCACTCTGTGTCCTGGTATATCTTTTGAAAAGGGGTTTTTTATATACAAGGGATTATTTCAGTTTGTTGTCGTGACGCCACCTGCAGTTTCTGGTGAGAAGCACCAGCGCCCCACAGTCCGCCAGAGATCGGTGGTATTGCGGCTGAGATGGTGTAGTCCTCCATAGGTAGGACTGGACCTCCAGGGCAGCGTAGTGAGGAGGGACAGCTTGGAGTGGAGCTGGGATTGTATAGGGAGTACTGGAGCAGTCTATGGGGGTATTGGGAGTTGAGAAGAAGGATACACACACGCAGGAAAGTCTCTTTACCTTTTACTGTTGTTAAGCACGTAAAATGGTCCAGGGCACTGACGGGTGGACAGGTTGCACAGTGGGTCCCCACAGCAAGTGGGTATAAGGCCTCCTCTGCTTTGTAGTAGTATCTTAAGCACAGTCTGTTTGCAGCCTGACGTGCCTCCTCTCTCTTCCTGACTGTAGTGTCTTCCTCTCCTCCTGTGCGGTATGCGGGTTACCTTCTCTGAACACTGCGGCTTTGCCCTGCTGTGTTTGATTCCCTCTATTGACCCACAGAGGATACCGGTAGCCGAAGCCTCCACGGTGTGACAGGGTTTTCTGTGATCCTATAGTGTCCCACATGTGTGGATCCCCAATATCCGGTGTTTCTCCTGGGACGAACTCCTCAAGTTCCTCGCTCCCTTTTCTGTCCTAAGCTCCTTGCCTTCAGTCCCACTCAGGCTTGCGGGACATAGAAGGGCCACTCCGGGTCACTGGTTCGGGCCTAATCGCAGCACCGACCACCAAGACGTCTTCACAGATCTCCTAGCGTCTGCACATTCTGACTAACTCCGCACCCAGCAGCAGTATTTATAGGGGATCTTGCCTAAGGGCAGCAAGTGGTGCTCCCCCTACTGTGCCGGGGTGGAAGGTATTGTATGTAGTAGGTACCTGCTGTGGAAACCCAGCTAGGCATTACAGAAGTTTTTGTTTACCTGCTGAGCAGGGCGCCACAGAGGCAAAGACCGAGGACCCAGCCAAAGACCTCCTTGTTCCCCCTAGAGGTGGTTTTGTTCCCTCCCAGGTAACCTCCCACCATGTAATCTAGTGTAGGAGTGCTAGTGTATGGGTTCCACCCACCATCCTAGGCTCCACTTACTCCTGGAGTATCTCCACCTCTTTTACAGGTGCAGTACCCCTCTGTGACGCCTGCTTTGCGGGGCGCCACAATACTACATGTGAAAGTAAGAATTAGCTAAAGCCTAAAATAGGTAAGAGTTGAAGAATACTATGGGAATAAGTAGCAAGTGTAGGCAACCTGATTGGACATAGTGGTCCTACACAGTACTTAATGCTTGTTAAAATAAAGTGATACAATCCAGTAAAATTGCTTACTGTAGAATAGGATGGATTTAGACAACTGAGCTGTTATTGGGAATCTGTCAACAGGTTTCTCCTACAGAAAGCTAAGAACAGCATGATGTATGGCTTAGACCCTGATTCCAGCGATGTGTCACTCACTGGGCTGTTTGCTGTGGATTAGATAAAATCAGTTTTTTTTGTTACTGCAGATCTGCCAGTTCTCTGTATACACTGTGCCCAGCCAGAAAGTGGCCAATCAGTGGTGGGGGTGGAGTTACATAGAGCGTATAAATAAATACATAACCACTGTTTATTTAGTCCTCTAGTGATGATCACCTGCTGATAAAACATAGATTATATCAAAACTACAACAAGCAGCTCAGTAAGTGACACATTGCTGAATCAGGGTCTATGTCTTTATATCATGTGGTGACAAAAACTTGGTGACAGTTTCCCTTTAACAAAAAATGATATAAGTGTTTTTTGAGAATGCTATAACTAATTAAAGGTTTTCATGGCCCCACAATGATCTTATCCATTTCTTCTTTGTGAAATGCAAATTTCTAAAACCTACACTTGAGTAGTATAACTCATAGAAGAAACAAAAATGTTTCCCCATTGTTATAAGGAATGGTGTATGTGTATCATACCTATAAAAAGCTTATCTATATATAGGTCTATATCAGAAATAGACTGCTTGCCTTTTAGAGCTGTCAGACACCATTACCTCCAGTAAAAGGAATCATTGCAAGCAATTGATCCATGCGCCCTCTTGACTAAATTATGTATTACAGCTCTACTTTGCTAATAGTGTTACCTGACACTGCTCTATGGAATAGACTATATCATACGTCATAGTGTATATAGGACTTATCAGAAATTAAAAGAAAGGTAAACATGTCTATAGTGTGCTATAATGAATCATGGTGTTGAAACTAGTGAATGGCTTTTTGACCTGTAGGTAAATTAAGACGTGCTATGAATCTCCTGCTATTCCCAGAGAAGAAATAGGATCCAAGGGGAGACAAGAGTGCGGTCACAAGGCAGATCGCTGTATTGGTCCAGCAAAGCTAAATAAGCTTGTGTGGTTCTGACCCAGTGTTAAAGGGTACGTTACTATTTTTCTTCCGTTTTGGCTGCTGTAAATTCCAGATGTGATATTGTAGGGAAAGTGATTCTAAAAATTCCATTCACCTTACCTGGCAGCAAACTACATGACTTTCACAGTATGTTGATTTGCCACCTCTGCCAATTTCAATAGGAACAACCATGAAATGGAGAACTGCATGTACAACTGTGATTATGACACTGCTGCATCTGTATAACGAGTTCCTTGCCTGACCAGCCCCGGTATCCACTTAACTCAATTTTATTTTTTTTAGAACCTGTGTTTTACCCATGCTAATTTGTATGGCACTTGCACAGACCCCGGCTTTTCTACAGCATGCCATCATGCCCACAGGGGGGAATAACATGCTAACAGGCAGACTAGTTGGGGAACAAACACCCTTTCAGCTACTCAAAGTCCTACCTAGCATTTCATAAATGGTCTTTAGAAATACCTTTTCTCAAGATCTGCAAGTATAGAAAAGGACAGTTAGACAGGGGATATGCACAGAACTGCTGGTGGTTCTGCGGGCACCGAGGACCTGACAGGTTCTCTTTAAACTGAATTGCATATAGATTAAAACAGCAAATTATACAATGCAAAGGTGGAGAACAGTCAGAGCTCAGACTAAGATGGCAGAAGACCACATACTGTATGCAAACAAGGTCAATTACAAGATAAGCAAGAATAATCATCCTTGCAGATCAAAGCCAAATAGAATGTGGGTCCGAGGAAGACGGTAGCGCTGACAAACTACTGGCAGGACAGACTCCCCTGATGTACCCAGGTAGTTACACGGGTAGAGAGAGCCCGGTGATCCCTTGCAAGATATGGACATCCAAGGCTAGACTGGGACCAGAGAGTCGGCTCTGGGTGACCATAGCTACACGCCGGTACACGGACACACCGACGGGGAGGCACAGATTCCAGGTCTGGTCACCCAACACACGGGCTGGAGAAACAGCAGCATATAGGACCCAGGCTTGCTACCCATACACCGGCAGAAGCCAAACAAGGGACAGAGCTGCCTTCATACAGCCCACGGAAGAACAGAGGAGAGAAACGCCTGAAAGGTTTCAGAGAGTGAAGGGTCTCAGAGAAGAAACCTGGCTGCAGAGGGTGCACAGAGTTAATTGTGTAAAAGAACTGCACTGTAAACTATTGGAACTGTGGAAGAACTTGCTAGTAAAACCCGGTGAACCTTGCTTAAGTCTCACGTGTGTGATTCCCTGCAAACAGAACTGTATTTCGCCTTTACACCCTGTCAGGAGCAGCCCCGACCCACGGCGGGCTCATCCATCTTGCTGCAGCATCATCCATCCATCCTCCTGGCAGAAGTACACAGCAGCGGTGGTCCCCTCACTGACCACAACCCATGGGTGGCGTCACGACAAATCCCTGTAAATAACCCCTTTTACTTGTGGGCTCGGGACATGGTCCGGACCAAGACTGCAGTGATACCCCCAGCGATACCCCGGTCCGGTACCGAGTACCCCGTCCCAGTGGGCTCCACAAGGGCATGGCTAAAGGTACAGGCAGAGAGTAAGGAAAAGGCACAGGGAGGTGAGGGATGAGGCCAGAAATATGGGCTTGAAGCCAGTGCTCACCTTCCTGTGCTGCTCTCTGCCACAGGGCTTCCATCAGGGGATAAGACATCGCCTCTCTGTTTTCCATGGTCCGCAGGAGACAAAAGCTTCCAGGGGTCAGCCAGAGGGAAAGAGAAAGTCACTGATGTCGGGCACCTGAATTTAACCCCTGTAGGTGTGGCTAGATGCCCCTTCACGTTAGATCCTATTGGCTACTTGGCAGCCAAATTAATGCCTCACCTGGGGAGTGGTGGAAGGGGATAATTGGGCACTGAACCATACTCTAGCTTTAGCCGGGTGTGCTCCACAGTCAAAGACACGTTCCTTAATCAGGACCGTGCCTGCCCCTCATTACCTGCAGAACGACTCATATTGAGGAGAAACATAATGGAGATTCTTTGTGTCTCAGATTTTCTGGTAGACAACAAATTTACATTACACGATTCTAGTGGCGATGGGTACAGTTATTGTGATGTCAGGTTGACTTGATTATTAAAACAGATGGCACATGTCTATTAAGTCTAAATGATCACAATTACGGTAATTCTCAGTGTTCTTATGATGTTGGGCTTTTTATGGATTTATGAGGGTTTTTAAAGCCTAATCGTCATTTAAATTTTTATTTCATGAATCACTAGTACACATGAAAATAATCAACTTTGTAATATTTCTTATCAGACAAATCTGCTTATTTCTCTGCTATAATTTATCAGTTATTATCAAAATTCTCAATTCTGAGGTAAAATCTGTATTCAGTGAAGACTTTCCCATTATAGAGATAGGAGATGTTACTGATGAGATACTATGACGATGAGAGGTGGGATGAGCTATATGCAGAGGGAGGAGCTAGAAGCAGAACTCCACCCCTTCTCATTCTTCTACATAGAATCTCATCAACAATAACTGCTTTCTCCTGGTTTTGCATTTCTTTGACCAACCACTCATCCAACCACTGATTAGCTGCTCTGTCACCATACATGTACACAGAAAGCTTAGGTGGTGGCAAGATTGAACACTGCTCAACAACTGAGCACTGCTAGATCTGCAGCAGAGAAAACTGTGACTCTTCATAACTGCTGCACCAGGGGCAGACATAGACTGTAGTGGGCCCCTGTGCAAGAAATATTTTTGCCCCCCTTCATTGTGCAACAAAGTTATGTACATATATAGATTATAATATTTAGAAGCTGCATATTTTAGTGTGGGAATATCTACAGCATATCAATTCTTGCTGTGGGTTTTCAAACACTAAATGGGCTGTATATAAAATATTGAGGCTATTCGGGCTGTATTTATTTTCTGGAGGCTACTGCTAGGCTGAATATATATTATTTGGAGGCCAGTTGCAACATCCAAATAATATCATAGCCAGCAGAGCCTCCAAATACAGTTGTGGCCAAAAGTATTGACACCCCTGTAATTCTGTCAGATAATACTCAGTTTCTTCCTGAAAATAATTGCAGACACAAATTCTTTGGTATTATTATCTTCATTTAATTTGTCTTCAATGAAAAAACACAAAAAAATTGTCCTAAAGCCAAATTGGATATAAATCCACATCAAACATAAAAAGGGGGTGGACAAAAGTATTTGCACTGTTAGAAAAATCATGTGATGCTTCTCTAATTTGTGTAATTAACAGCACCTGTAACTTACCTGTGGCACCTAACGGTGTTGGCAATAAGTAAATCACACTTGCAGCCAGTTGACATGGATTAAAGTTGACTCAACCTCTGTCCTGTGTCTTTGTGTGTACCACATTGAGCACTGAGAAAAGAAAGAAGACCAAAAAACTGTTTGAGGACTTGAGAAACCAAATTGTGAGGAAGCATGAGCAATCTCGAGGCTACAAGTCCATCTCTCAAAGACCTGAATGTTCCTGTGTCTACCGTGTGCAGTGTCATCAAGAGTTTAAAGCCATGGCAC
>JARQOC010000004.1:179325826-179397197 GCA_033576535.1 Allobates femoralis
GGGTGGACCTCCGAGCGGCTCAAGAAATCTGCCTGTACATTGGCCATTCCCTTCAGATGAACTGCCGAGGAGGAGAGAAGATGGCGTACTGCCCACGAAAAGATCAGTCTTGCCAGCCCCTGCAAGTGTAAGCCTCGAGTACCGCCTTGGTGCCGCAAGAAGGAAACCGTAGTCACGGTGTCCGACAGGATCTTGACATGATGACCTCGGAAAACATGAGCTGCGCATGAAGCGCTTCTTCCACTGCCAGAAATTCCCGGAAGTTTGAAGACTGGAGACTGACCGAGAGACTCCAAATCCACTGGAACTGTGTGCGATCCACCATCGCGCTCCAACCAGAACTGCTGACAGCAGTGGGAACGGAGGTCACAGGAGCCTGCAGCCAGGCCACCCTCGTCCAAAGGTGTCCGGGATTCATCCAGGAAAGCAAGGCAACCATCTGCCACGGACCCGCGAGTTTAAGGAATCCTGACGTCTGACCCAGGAACTCAGTATGTGTTCTCGGAGCAGACTGGAAGGAGCCTGAGCCCATGCTACCGACTGAATGCAGGCAGTCATGGCCTCCAACAGGGAAATTGCTTCCCGCAAGAAGGGCGACCTCCTTGCGCGGAAGCAGGTCAGATGTACGCAGCGCAGAAGCTGATGTGCCGCAGGAAGGAACGAGGCCTGTATGGAGGACGGGTTGCCGTCACCCGTTCCGATTCCCAAAGATTGGGCACCCATCCCAGGGACTGAAGAATCTCCAACATTTTGGAGACCAGTGTGCGCAGAACCACTGCCGAAGGAGCAACCACCAATATGTCATTTAAATAGGGAAGCACACATATCCCCTGGGTCTGGATGAATGCGATCACTTCCACCATGAGTTTGGTAAACTCTGGGGGCCTACGAAACCCCGAAGGGCAGCACATTAAACCAATAATGGACCGTCCCGCCTGCCCCGGAGATCACGAATCCCAGAAAGCGCTTGTGGGACGGGTGAATGGGGACATGATAATACGTGTTCTGGAAGTCCACAAACAACCTGGAGTAACGCCCCTGGCCCTCCTCTCCAGGAGGAACCGGGGACCCCACACCCAAATCCAACATGTCTCGCAGACCCGACAAGAAAAAATGTGCGAGAGTCCCCGTGAGGAAGCGAGGAGACTTGAAGACACAGAGGGGCTGGCTCTCGAATCCCAAGTGCAGACCCTCCCAAATGGTCGAGAGGATCCGAGGGCATGAGGAGATTGCTTGCCACTGTGGCAGAAACCGCAGGAGCTGCCCCGCAATGGGGAAGGCGGCATTGTTTAGGGGGCGGCTGGTGATGCCGCTGCTGGGGAAGCAAGATATTACGGGTCTTGGCCCCTTTCTGGAATACCCAGCGACCAGACTTACCCTTCCCTTTAGGCTGGGAGGGTTGGCTGGGCTCAGGCCGAAAGGACTGCCTCCGAAAGGGCTTCTGTTCCGGGAGACACATTTTCCGGTCTGACACCTTTCCCAGGATGTCATCCAATGCCGGACCAAAGACAAAAGACCTTTGAAAGGGGAGGCCACACAGCTGGAGCTTAGACGTGACCTACTTATTCCACAAAGTAAGCCACACTGCCCTGTGAGCTGTGTTAGCCAACACTGCGCACCTGTTACCAATGCGGATCGACTCAGCAGAGGCATTGGTCAGGAAGCCCGTAGCACATCTCAGAAGTGGAATGGAGTCCAAAGCTCCTCCCTGGGAGTACCCTGCAGGAGGAATTCTTCCAGCTGGGTGATCCACTTAAAGAGAGACTTGGTTAAAAGCCTCGCCCCACGGCTAGTGGCCCACAGTCACCAGAGCACAGGGCCAGCCATCATGTGTCACCTATACATAATGCCTTGGATGATGTAAAGTTTAGGATTGAACCCACAGCCACGGCTGGGTACATGAGGCATGGTGCAGGTGATTAACTGCTACATGGTTGCTGCCAGAGCAGCCCCACACATGTAGAGGAAATGTTGACCTTTAAAGACATAGCCGCAGCCTCCCAGGAGTTTTTGAGGACACTCCATCTTACGATCGAGGGGATCCTTCAACTGGGAGGAATCTTCAAAAGGCAACGCGGTCTTATATGCTACCTTGGCCACCTGGTCCTTCGGGACCTCACAGACAAAGTCATCACCCTCCAGACCACTCGGATGGGGTGAGCAGCCGATGTTTTGAAGACTCCCACTCCCAGCGGATGAGAACCCGGATGACCTCATGGACAGGGAAGCCCACCTGCCGCTTAGCCTTTAGGCCTCTGAACATTTAGTTCTGCACAGAAGAAGGGGGTTCCACCACCTCTACTCCCATGGTACTGTGGACAGTGTCCACCAATTCACCCATGGACTCCGTGGAAAAATAGTAGTGTCCAGATTCTCGTATCTGGACAGAGGCAACAGAGGCAATATCATCGCCGTCCTCTGATGCTGAGCTCTGGCCAGCCTCCATGAGATCCAGAGTCACAATCCTGGAGCTTCCTCTTTTACGGAGAGGAAGGCCTGGAAGCTGCAGCAAAAACCGGCAGTGCCGAGATAGAAGCCTGCACCTCTTCCTTAATGGATTGGAGCACCTCAAGCAGGGATGGGGAGTCCATCCTGACAACATTGTCAGTCATGGCCGACATCTTTTTGTAGGAAGAGGGAAGTTTGTGCCGCAGCTTAAATTCCTGGACGGGTTTTTGCTCCCTTTCATAGGTGGCCCTTGTCTCCCTATAGAAAAAAAGAGAAGATAAGGGGGTCCCAGTGGGAGTGCAGGGCCTAAATAACTCTACCCCTTGTGACCACCCCCAGAAACACTTACATGAGCTGGGGGAACGCTGGGCTCTGCAGAAGCAGAGGTTGAAGCCTATCACCCTCCATGTTTCAGGGATCAGCCTTACCTGGGTGTAGCTTCCGGCGGGTACTTGTCCAGAAGTACCGTGCCCCCAACGAGGAACACCTGTTCCCTCCCTCCTCCTGGTCACCGGCCGCAGGCAGTAGCGCGCGATAGGCCTGCTGGGTTCCCTGGAGCCGCGCCCAGTCTGTACAGGAGCCACCGCCCGAAACAGGAAGTGCCCCGCCTGAAACAGGAAGTGCCATCCAGGAACCTCTGATGTATGCCCCAGGGACTGCAGCTGGAGGAGGGAGACGCCGGAGAGCTGAACAGGCCTCCAGCGCTGCAATACACGGCCTGCTGTGCCCCGTAGGACGCAGGAAGGCCGGATGGTCCCACCACGGGAGCCCCGAGAAGGAGGAGGAGGCCGCCCCCGACCTCCATCCTGGCCCGGCTGTAAGTACACCCCAATGCTGCCTCTGCCGGCCTGACAGCACTGGAACCTCTCCATGCCCCAAGGGGGACAGGAAGACACTGGAGTACTGAGGAAGGGGAGGGGCTTTTAACCTCTCTGTGTTCCTGTCCCCCAATAGGGCGTGGACGACATCCTCCAATGCTGTCGTGGAAGGCGAATGGAGAAAGAAAGCATTTAGGGAATTAAAGCAAGTAGGTAGTGATGAGGCATTAAATAAATACAGAAAATTAAATAACATTTGTAAAAAGCAAATCAAGGCAGCAAAGATTGAGACAGAGAGACTCATTGCCAGAGAAAGTAAAAATAATCCCAAAATATTTTTTATCTACATAAATAGTAAGAAACTAAAAAATGATGGTGTTGGCCCCTTTAAAAATAGTCTGGGTGAAATGGTGGATGAGGATGAGGAAAAAGCCAATATGCTAAATGACTTTTTTTCAACAGTATTTACACAAGAAAATCCCATGACAGACAATATGATCAGTGATAACAAAAATTCTCAATTAAATGTCACCTGCTTAACCCAAGAGGAAGTACGGCATCGTCTATAAATCACTAAAATTGACAAATCCCCGGGCCCGGATGGGATACACCTCAGAGTGCTGCAGGAATTAAGTACTGTCATAGATAGACCATTATTTTTAATATTTAAAGATTCCATAATAACAGGGTCTGTACCACAGGACTGGCGTATAGCAAATGTGGTGCCAATATTCAAAAAGGGGAAAAAACTGAACTTGGAAATTATAGGCCAGTAAGCTTAACCTCTACTGTGGGTAAAATCCTAGAGGGTTTTCTAAGAGATGCTATACTGGAGTATCTGAAGAAAAATAACCTCATGACCCATTATCAACATGGTTTTACGAGGGACCATTCCTGTCAAACTAATCTGATAAGCTTCTATGAAGAAGTAAGTTCTGGACTGGACCAAAGAAATGCAGTGGATGTGGTGTATATGGACTTTTCAAAAGCTTTAGATACGGTGCCACACAAAAGGTTGATACATAAAATGAGGGCAATGGGGATAGGGGAAAATATGTGTAAGTGGGTTACGAACTGGCTTAGTGATAGGAAACAAAGGGTGGTTATTAATGGAACACATTCAGAATGGGTCACAGTTAACAGTGGGGTACCACAGGGGTCAGTGTTGGGCCCGCTTCTATTTAATATATTTATTAATGACCTTGTAGGGGGCATACAGAGTAGAATCTCAATATTTGCAGATGACACTAAACTCTGAAGGGTAATCAATACAGAGGATGACAATTTTATATTACAGGAGGATTTATGTAAACTAGAAGCTTGGGCTGCTAAATGGCAAATGAGCTTTAATGGGGATAAATGTAAGGTCATGCACTTGGGCAGAGGAAATAAAAGGTATCATTATGTGCTTAATTGTAAAACACTGGGCAAAACTGTCACTGAAAAAGACCTGGGTGTATGGGTAGATGACAAACTCACATTTAGTGGCCAGTGTCAGGCAGCTGCTGCAAAGGCAAATAAAATAATGGGATGCATTAAAAGAGGCATACATGCTCATGAGGAGAGCATAATTTTACCTTTATACAAGTCACTAGTGCGACCACACTTAGAATACTGTGTACAATTCTGGTCTCCGGTGTATAAGAAAGACATAGCTGAACTAGAGCGGGTCCAGAGAAGAGCGACAAAAGTCATTAGAGGACTAAGGGGTCTG
Source organism: Allobates femoralis (assembly GCA_033576535.1). Lineage (NCBI taxonomy): Eukaryota > Metazoa > Chordata > Amphibia > Anura > Aromobatidae > Allobates > Allobates femoralis. The sequence goes on from JARQOC010000004.1 coordinate 179,330,807, forward strand.
CAATACCAAGACAGGTTATTAAACTTGGGGTTATTTAGCTTGGAAAAACGAAGGCTTAGGGGTGATCTTATAATAATGTATAAATATATGAGGGGACAGTACAGAGACCTTTCTAATGATCTCTTTACTCTTAGGCCTGAGACTGGGACAAGGGGACATCCTCTACGTGTGGAGGAAAGAAGGTTTAATCATAATCATAGACGCGGATTCTTTACTGTAAGAGCAGTGAGACTATGGAACTCTCTGCCACATGCTGTTGTAATGAGTGAGTCACTACTAACATTTAAGAAGGGCCTGGATACCTTTCTTGAAAACTATCATATTACCGGTTATACATACTAGATTCTTTGATAGGGCGTTGATCCAGGGAACTAGTCTGATTGCCATATCTGGAGTCAGGAAGGAATTTTTTCCCCCAATGTGGAGATTAGTGTTGCCACATGGTTTTTTTTTTGCCTTCCTCTGGATCAACATGTTACGCTATGGGTTGAACTAGATGGACTTAAAGTCTTCCTTCAACCTTAAAAACTATGTTAGTATGTTACCTCTGGATCAGCCTATAATAATGCATTGGCTGTTTTTGGACTTCCCTTAAAGAATGATGATGAGTGACTACATAAGTATAGCAACTCATCGCTGGGAAAACAAAAAAAAAATATTTTGAATGATATCATTAGGGAATAAATTCTAGTTCTGGTTAAATCCTTCTATTACAAAATAATAGCTAATTCTCTGTAAATAACACTTAGAGAGTATGTGCAGCTTTAATATAAGCCTGTCATGTCCAGGCAGGTACAGAACATGTGAATTGTTAAGAGAATTACCAAGTAAACAGCGCTTTATTTTTGAGCTTTTCTCTTAAGAAGTTCATTCATTAAATGTATCTGCCTTTTAACTCTGATTCAGTATGAAAAAACAAACGTATTACAGACATATACACTAGACAAAATAAGTATTGAACACATTACCAATTAGTAAATATATTTCTAAAGATGCTTTTGACATGAAATTTTCATCAGATGTCAGATCCATACAGGCAAATAAATTAATCCATATATGTCAATAAATTATGGTAATTGTAATAATGAGCAATGACACAGGAAAATAGTATTGAACACGCTTACTGAAAAGTAATTAACACTTTGTACAAAACCCTTTGTTGGTGCTGACAGCTTCAAGATGCCTCTTGTATGGAGAAACTAGTTGCATGCACTGTTCAGCTGTGATTTTGGTCTATTCTTCCACACAAACACTCTTCAAATCCTGAAGGTCCCATGGGATCCTTATATTAACTTCGAGCTTTAGTTCCTTCCATACATTTGTTATTTGATTCAGGTCATGTGCTTTGCTGGAGAGCATTATTTTCTTTCTCTTAGGGCCACGTCACACACACAGATATCTGTGCAGATATTGTTCACAAATCTCTGGTTGCAGTGAAATCATGGACAGATTGGTCTATTTGTATATGGCCACAAAATGGATCAATTTGTCCATGATTTCACTGCAACCAGAGATCTGCCAACAATATCTGCACAGATATCTGTGTGTGTGACATGGCCCTTACAGCAATTAAGAGTTTCCTTAGTCCGGTTTCACATATCCGTGCCTCCGGCACGTTTTCGGTCCGTGCGGACATATGCCGGAGGCACGGACATACGGGGACACACGATCCCCTATGGACCCATGCACACGTCCGTGTTTCCGCACGGACCGTGTCTCCATGTGGAGCACATGCGTGTCCATGTGCTCCACAAGGCGATTTGTCGGTTTTTATGCGGAGCCACGGACATCCAAACATCCTGCACACAGATGTTCACACTGTGACATCTGTGTGCACGGACCACGGACAAAAGTTAAAAGCCTGTAAATAAAGAATTTTATACTAACCTCACTCCAGTGGTGTCTGGTCCTCTCACTTCCGGTGACGCTCATTAGGGCTCATGACTATTCACTTCACAGAGCCCAAGAGCGGACCGGAAGAGAGAAGAGCAGCGGCGCTGGAGGGAGGTAAGTATGCGGGTGACAGGCTGTCCGTGTGCTATCCATGGCCCCACGGATAGCACACTGACTGTTCTCATGTGTCACACATCTGTGACATGTGTGCACGCCCCACCCCCAAACGGCCTTGTTTCACGCGTCCGTGGTGACACGGATGTGTGAAACCGGCCTTAGGCTGGTTTCACACCATGATTTTTTCCTGATCAAGTTCCATCAGGTTTTGTGTGTCAAAACCAGGAGAGGAACCAAGAGAGGAACTTGCAGAGAAAAACTATAATTGAAAGATTGACCCCTGTTCTGAGTTTTTGAGACACTCCTGGTTTTGACTCACAAACCGGACTGAACCTGATCAGGGTAAAAATTGTGGTGTGAAACCATTCTTAGCTGTGTGTTTGAGATCATTGTCTTGCCTTCATATCCACCCTCATGGGAGTCTTGCGTGCAGAGTGAGCATACAAGTCATAGAGGTTGAGTGCATTACTTATTGTTTACTTTAAAAAAAAAGTACCTACTATTCCAGGTCTTTTGGTACAGTAGGTGGCCCTTGACTCTTGGAAAACTGTTCTGATAATACTTTTTCCTCTTCTGTCTGAAATATGTCAGGGAGCACCTGGTCTAGTCGATTGATGGTGAACTTATGTTCTTTCCACTTCCGTATTATAGACACCAAAATTTTGCCAGGTAAAATATCCGTTGCACCTAGCAGAAATGTTTGGTGGTTTATCCACCAAACTAACATATGGTTAGGAATCGTAAGAGTGAGGGCCCTTGACAGTGGGTTACAAGCTTACGTTATTTTGGCCAAAGTATCCAATGAACACCTCACATTTTTCATCTATAGTGTTTTGTTTCACCTTTTTGTCTCTGCAGTTGAGGCTGAGCCCTCTGGGGGGCGTCTGTCACTGTGTTGCATGTATTTGGTGCAGAGCGTCCCACCTTGTCTAATAGCTGGACGTTACCAATGGGCTGAGCTCTGACACTATGCTTCACTTATGGGGACATCACACACGTCAATATCGCTGCTGCACATGATGTTGCAGCGATATTGACGTGTGTGACAGGGCGCATCAACCAGCGATATATCGCTGGTTGATGGTCGCCAGGTTTTAGAACCTGCTTTAAAACCTGGCGATGGTCACCCGGTGGACACACAGCATTGCTGCGTGTGACACCGGGAGACCAGCAAGAAGCCACCTCTCAGCAAGCGCTGGGAGCTGGTATCCATGGTAAACATCGGGTAACTAAGTGCTGCACAGCGCATAGTTACCCACTTGTTTACATGGTTACCAGCGATCTCGCTGGTACTGTTCGCTGGTGAGTCTGCCTGTGTGACAGCTCACCAGCGATCAGCCTTCAATGTCGCCAGCGATCAGATCGCTGGCGACATTGATGTGTGTGACGTCCCCATTACACCTGTGTGGCTGACGCCCTGTTGGTAGCCTTGTGTCCATGAATACCACCAGTCTCCTTCTTGTCAGCATGGCTGGTTGCAAATGCTACAATCGCCACCATGCTTGGGTTGTAGGGGATTGAGCATCGGTGTTAGGACACTTGTGTTGCCTACCAGTGGAGCTGGCAGCTGTCTGCTAGGTGCAACAGATATTTTACCTGGCAAAATTTTGTTGAGTTTTTTTGCAATGTTTTGTCCTACTTCGGTGACCACTTCCATATTATACAGTACATACTACTACAGTAGTTTATAAATTCTTCTGTAACAAATGCCATCAGAATGTTTTGCAACAATAATGTTGTGAAGGTCTTGACATCGGTCACTGGTTTTACCCATCATTAGATGCTTCTTGTATGACATCCTGGTAATGAGAGAGCTTTTTATTGCCCATCAGTTTAACCAGCTGATATTATCTTTCTTGGCGGGAATTGCTTTCGAATTACTGATAGATTGTAGCTAGTGTCATGACTTTCCATGGCTTTTTCACCTCTGTTTCTGCATGTGTCTAGAACGTTTCCCCTGTTATTCCTTAAGGCCATGTTACACACACAGATATATTGGTCACAGATCTCTGGTTGCAGTGAAATCATGGACACATTTGTACACAGCCACAAAATGGAACAATGTGTCCATGATTTCACTGCAACCAGAGATCTGTTCAGAAGTTGTTCACAGATATCTGTGTGTGTAATGTGGCCTTTATTCTAAGGCTGGCTTCACACTGCAGTTTTTCCCTGATCTGGTTCGATCAGGTTTGTGTGCCAAAATCAGGAGAGGAACCAGGAAAGGAACTTGCAGAGAAAAAATATAACTGAACGATTGACTCCTGTTCTGGGTTTTGGAGACACTCCTGGTGTTGGCACACAAAACCTAATGAACACTGATCAGGAAAAAACTGCAGTGTGAAAGTAGCCTAAGGGTATGTGCACATCAGTCGGTGTGTGGGCTGGTTTTGCACGTTTTCCGTCGGCGGCTCCCGCTGGGTTTTATGTTAATTTATGTTAATCCTAGCCACCGGTTGGATTAACATGCTAGTCAATGGAGTTTTGAAAACGCTGTGTACATTACGTTTTTCTTCTTGACGATTTTAGTTTATTCACCGGTTTCCGACCGGTTCTCAAAGATAGAGCAAGCGACTTCTTTTTAGCGTTTTTCCAGCGGGTCCAGCTGAACAAGTGCAGCAAAGACCAGTCTGGAAATCGCTAAGGAAGACGCCGGGGAAATCGCCAAGAACACGCTGTGCGACCGCTAGTAAAGCGATCGCAAAACGTTAGCAAATCGCTAACAAAACGAGGGACACTGCTGAGCTCAGAAAACTCTGTTTCTGCCAGTCTCCACCGGTTCCCGGTCGGTCTGCAAAGATGCAGAGCCGACAGATGTGCACATACCCTTACACATAATTTATGAACATCTATGGTTTTGATTTCTTTGCCTGCGTGAATTGAATGGGTTGTTACCGATATCTAGTGAGAATTTCATGTCAATAGCACCTTTATAAATATACTTATTTAAAATATTGGTGACGTGTTCAATACTGTTTTTACCAAATGTAGTTGACAAACAGAAAATTTGCTGGATGAATTGCACCATAAATTGATCAGTTGATTGAAGGCTCTTTTACAGCAGCCGATAAATCATTAGATATTGTGTTTTGTGGATTATGAGATACACTAAATAGGGGTTGTACTTAGAATCCAGAAATAGGGGATGGGCAGCATTGATGAAGTGGGGTCAGAGGTGGCAGGGTCAATGCTGCAGGAAGTGGGGCGTTGCTGCGGGCCCATGGCTTGGAGGAAGGGTGTCACGTCGGCACGAAATGGACGTCATTGATCAGCCAGTCGTGGATGTGATCGACTTCAGGAAAATGGCTGCGAAGTCGGCGCATGCGCAGATTAAGATCTCGGTGTGCCGAGATCTCAGTCTGGTCATGCACTGCCTCCAACACGATGGACTTCAGGAATTAACTGTGGAGGCGGCACATGTTCAGCTTGATCTACGCTCACTCCGCTTCTGCAGCCATTTTCTTAAAGCCCATCACATTCACCACCTGCAGATCAATGGTGCCTGCATCACGCCACACCACACCACCTCCTAAGATCCCAGGACCTGCAGCATAGCCCCAGTGGGGTTGCAGCTGACTTCCTGCAATGGCAACAGTGCCTCCAGTGACCACTGCGCCCAATTTCTCTATTACAGTGCTTCAAGTTCCTTCCTCTTTTTCAAATTCCACATAGCTTAGGAGTCATTCAGATGTCTTTTTTTGGTGAATGTACAGTATCCATTTTTACTCTTAGCATTACATCCATTTTTTCATATACAAATATTTAAATACTGTAAATAGATTTTTCCAGCTTCTCCTAACCATTGAGCATTATAAAACAAAGCTCACATAATACACAAATGGCATCCGATTGCTATCTGATTTTTTTCACAGACCCTATCACTTTGAGGGGAAAGTTTGATTTGCACATTAGTAAAAAAAAATCAGGGTACAAGTTCTATCCATGAAAAACGCAGGTAGAACAGGTCCATGTTGCACAGACATCTGAATTGTACGTACTACAAAACCCTGTATCCCCCGTGTTGTGCTAAATTCTTACGTATTAAATTCTTCCTATTTTCCTGTGCATACTGATATCAGAACTACCACCGTCTTATGAGTGTCACCTACATTTCATACATTATGTCATTGCTTATTTATGTATAAATTATTGTTGATTCGGAGTTTGTCATCCAGAAGACACAATCCATATGGGAGAGCCCGACTGTGCAGCCAGCTCTGTAACCCTGTCATCTATATTACACTCAGCATCAGCTTTTCCTTCATGGCTGGATGCTCCTCTGTGCTGGAGGGATGGCAGATTATCATGTGAGGCATACAGCAGAGCTAGGCCATGCTGAGAACACCTCTCATCAAGAGCGTGATACGTTTCAATGTATTCCATTCAGAAAACAGTGGGCACAGGGAGAGGAGAAATATGCTGGATGTGTAATTTCAGCCACTTCTAAAATAAGATCAAGGGTGATTCACTCATCCAGTATAATAAAGGCATTCACCCACAACAAGCAAATATGAAAAGGTGAAACGACTGAGCAGCAGGTCACATGGAACAAAGGAAATCTACTCCTGAGTGTGGAGAACAGCCCTCGTATCTCAATCTATGCCAGTGATAGGATGCTAAGCCATTATCAAAGCTGAAAGAATAGATTTCATTTGTTACAATTCACTATGATATACAGTATATGGACAAAGGTATGAGAACACTTGTCTTAATAGCAGAGATGTATCTAGGTTTTCTGCCACCCGGAGGCAAGAGTTCGGTTTGGCGCCCCCCCCCCCAGTGGTTTCAGGAGACGTCATGTGACCAATCATCCAAATGTGATTTTTACACTTACAAGTACAGTGACTGCTGGAACCAGCAAGAGCTGTTTCTGACATTGAGTATATTACACGTTGTTAGGATTAGGCTAAGGTGTTTAATGTTATAATTAAAGGGCTTGTCCAGGTTTGAGATGAAAGTCTAGGTGACTGCAGGCCTCTGAATTCTCATGGCGCGTGCACTGCACACTTTCAGGATTCTCCCATGTTAACGGTAAGATTGGATGGTCATGTGAACACAAGTATACGATTTATATACTTCTGCCACATTCTAACTAGACGTGTCCGGCCTCGATTGAATACTCGCATGTCTAGTCAGCACGTGACTGCGTGTATGTAAATTGCATACCTATGGTTACGTGACCTTCCACTCTCACCGCCGGCATGAGACAATCCTGACAGTAGGCAGTGTGCGCTCTGTGAAAATTCAGAAGTTTGCAGTCACATAGAGACACACAGAGTGACTGCAGACTCATCACAAGCTTGGGACAACCCCTTTAATGCTTCTAACAAATAAATACATAGAATCCTTAAAGCGAACCTGTCACCCCCCCCTGGACATCAAAAGCTAAAATAGCCACCTTCTGCAGCACTAAGGCTGCATTCACAGAAGGTGGCTATAGGCTTTTGATGCCCTATATACAATTAAATATACACTTATATAACTACCTACACTTTAGAAGACCTAAGACCGGGAGGCGGGGTTTCACGCTCCTCCGGCCCGCCCCCTCTTTTACGCTCCTCCGGCCCACCCCCTCTTGTCAATCAGCCTGGCTGCCTGCTGCTGCCTCCCCTCACAGTGTACCATGAACGCGCGCCTCCATTCTCCTGTATGGCACCGCGCATGCGCTGTGCGCCGGGTGTCCAGGAAGTCGTCGGGCAGCGCGCACAGCGCATGTGCGGCGCCATACAGGAGAACGGAGGCGCGCGTTCATGGTACACTGTGAGGGGAGGCAGCAGCAGGCGACCAGGCTGATTGACAAGAGGGGGCGGGCCGGAGGAGCGTGAAAGAGGGGGCGGGCCGGAGGAGCGTGAAACCCCGCCTCCCGGTCTTAGGTCTTCTAAAGTGTAAGCAGTTATATAAGTGTATATTTAATTGTATATAGGGCATCAAAAGCCTATAGCCACCTTCTCTGAATGCAGCCTTAGTGCTGCAGAAGGTGGCTATTTTAGCTTTTGATGTCCAGGGGGGGTGACAGGTTCGCTTTAACTTGTTAGAATGCATTACACTTTATTAATATAGCCATGTATCAAGAAAGCTTACAAGTTATGGATTGTTAGATGTGTACAGGATCAGAAAAATTGACACAAAACTACATCACCAGACCCACTAGAGGTACTGAAATACATCCTTATAACCCCCATCAGAACAGAAATACATCACTAGACCCACCAGAGGTAAAGAAATACATACATATAACCCCTTATCAGTACAGAAATACAAAGTCAAAACCCTCATCAGTACAATAATATATCAACAGACCCACCAGTTACAGAAACACTATGTCAAAACCTTCATCAGTACTAAAATACAAAACCAGACCCACCAGAGGTACAGAAATACATAAATAGAGCCCCCATCATTACCGAAATCACAACCCTCATCAGTACCAAAATTCAACATCAGAACCACCATCAGTATATGGTAAAATAATTGTAATGTCAGGTCAGACCCATACACATTTGTACTGCATGGACCTCCAACTCCTACTACATCATTAGCAATGATTAGGACATACTGGGAGTTGTTCTTACCAGACGTCAAAAAAGCATACAGGAACCACAGCACTGATGAGAATTAGTCATTATCACAAATAATCATTTACATCTGGGTACCTTATGGATGACCTTGTCTCTGATCGGGGTCGTCTTTTTCTTTTTTTTATCCTGTTCAGACACCATGATGATTTTTCACATCCACAGCTTGCCTCTTGAGATTTCCATCTTCTCCAGTCTTCTTCAGCCCATCCTGGCACAATACCCTTAAAAATAGCAGAATGATCAACATTTTCCTGAGTATATATATCTGCCCTTCACTGTGCCTCGAAATAAATAATTGCTCCTTTTCTCCATTCGCCTTCCACGACAGCATTGGAGGATGTCGTCCACGCCCTATTGGGGGACAGGAACACAGAGAGGTTAAAAGCCCCTCCCCTTCCTCAGTACTCCAGTGTCTTCCTGTCCCCCTTGGGGCATGGAGAGGTTCCAGTGCTGTCAGGCCGGCAGAGGCAGCATTGGGGTGTACTTACAGCCGGGCCAGGGATGGACGTCGGGGGCGGCCTCCTCCTCCTTCTCGGGCTCCCGTGGTGGGACCATCCGGCCTTCCTGCGTCCTACGGGGCAAAGCAGGCCGTGTATTGCAACGCCGGAGGCCTGTTCAGCTCTCCGGCGTCTCCCTCCTCCAGCTGCGGTCCCTGGGGCATGCATCAGAGGTGCCGCGGAGGCACTTCCGGTTCCGGGGTGGTACTTCCGGTTTCGGGTGTGACACTTCCGGTTCCGGGATGGCACTTCCGGTTTCGGGCGGCGGCTCCTGTAAGGGCTGTGGCAGGCTGGGCGCGGCTCCAGGGAACCCAGCAGGACTTTCGCGCGCTACTGCCCGCGGCCGGTGACCAGGAGGAGGGAGGGAACAGGTGTTCCTCGTTGGGGGCACGGTACTTCTGGATAAGTACCCGCCGGAAGCTACACCCAGGTAAGGCTGATCCCTGAAACATGGAGGGTGATAGGCTTCCATCTCTGCTTCTGCAGAGCCCAGCGTTCCCCCAGCTCATGTAAGTGTTTCTGGGGGTGGTCACAAGGGGTCGAGTTATTTAGGCCCTGCACTCACACTGGGACCCCCTTCTCTTCCCTTTTTGTCTATAGGGAGACAAGGGCCGTCTGTGAAAGGGAGCAATAATGTGGCTGCGGCACAAAATTTCCCTCTTCCTACAACAAGGTGTCGGCCATGACTGACAGGGTTGTCAGGATGGACTCCCCATCCTTGCTTGAGGAGCTCCAATCCGTTAGGGAAGAGGTGCAGGCTTCTATCTCGGCACTGCGGGGGTTTGCTGCAGCGTCCGGGCCTTCCCCTCCGTAAGAGAGGAAGCTCCAGGATTGTGACTCTGTGGATCTCATGGAGGCTGGCCAGAGCTCAACGTTAGAGGACGGCGAGGATATTGCCGCTGTTGCCTCTGTCCAGACACGAGAATCTGGACACTACTATTTTTCCACGGAGTCCATGGGTGCATTGGTGGACACTGTCCATTGTACCATGGGAGTAGAGGTGGTGGAATCCCCTTCTTCTGTGCAGGACTAAATGTTCAGAGGCTTGACGGCTAAGCGGCTCACCCCATCCGAGTGGATTGGAGGGTGGTGACTTTGTCTGGGAGGTCCCGAAGGTGGACATCCAGGTGGCCAGGGTAGTAGCAATCAGCTGCTATTGTAAACCCATTGTGCATGCCCTTGACACACTGTTGAAGCTAAGCAGCAGGAGCCTCAGTCACAGGCTGGATGGGAGACCTCATGAGAGACCCAATGGGAATCTCTATGGAAGTCTCTATAAAGTCAATGGGACTTCTAACATGAAGGTCTATGGCAGTATTCCATTTGGGAAGCTTAGCCTATAAGACCGCGTTGCCTTTTGAAGATTCCTCCCGGTTGAAGGACCCCCTCGTTCGTAAAATGGAGAGTGTCCTCAAAAAATCCTGGGAGGCGGCAGCTATGTCTTTAACGGTGTACATTTCCTCTACATGTGAGCAGGTCTCTCTTTAAGTGGCTCACCCAGCTGGGAGAATTCATCCTGCAGGGTACTCCCAGGGAGGAGCTTTGGACTCCATTCCACTTCTGAGACGTGCTACGGGCTTCCTGGCCGATGCCTCTGCTGAGTCGTTCCGCGTTGGCGCCAGGTGCGCAGTGTTGGCTAACACAGCTCACAGGGCAGTGTGGCTTACAAGGTGGAATGGGGAGGTCACGTCTAAGCTCCAGCTGTGTGGCCTCCCCTTGCAAAGGACATTGGATGACATCCTGGAAAAGGTGTCAGACCGGAAAAGGTGTCTCCCGGAACAGGAGCCCTTTAGGAGGCAGTCCTTTTGGCCTGAGCGCAGCCAACCCTCCCAGTCTAAAGGGAAGGGTAAGTCTGGTCGCTGGGCATTCCAGTACGGGAACAAGACCCGTAATATCTTGCTCCCCCAGCAGTGGCATCACCAGCCGCCCCTAAACAAGGTCGCCTTCCCCATTGCGGGGCGGCTCCTGCGGGTTCTGCCACAGTGGCAAGCAATCTCCTTGTGCCCTTGGATCCTCTCGACCAATTGGGAGGGTCTCCGCTTGGCATTCGAGAGCCAGCCCCTCTGTGTCTTCGAGTCCTCTCCCTTCCTCAGGGGGACTCTCGCACGGTTTTTCTTGTTGGGTCTGCGACACCTGTTGGATTCGGGTGTGGGGTCCCCGGTTCCTCCTGGAGAGGAGGGCCAGGGGCGCTACTCCAGGTTGTTGTGGACCTCCAGAACGCGTATTCTCATGTCCCCATTCACCCGTCCCACAAGCGCTTTCTGCGATTCACGATCTCCGGGGCAGGCGGGACGGTCCATTCACGGCTTAATGTGCTGCCCTTTGGGATTTCGTCGGCCCCAGAGGTTACCAAACTCATGGGGGAAGCGATCACATTCATCCAGACCCAGGGGATATGTATGCTTCCCTATTTAGACGACATGTTGGTGGTGGCTCCTTCGGCAGTGCTTCTGCGCACAAAGGACTCCCAACACATTGGAGATTCTTCAGTTCCTGGGATGGGTACCCAATCTTCGGGAATCGGAACGGGTGCTTGCAACCCGACGTCAATTTTTGGGAGTCTTGCTGGCCTCCTCCAGACAGACCTCGTTCCTTCCTGCGGCATATCAGCTTTTGCGCCGCGTGAATCTGACCTGCTTCCGGGCAGGGAGGTCGCCCTCCTTGCGGGAAGCAATGTCCCTGTTAGGGGCCATGATGGCCTGCATTCAGTCTGTAACATGGGCTCAGGCTCCTTCCCGACTGCTCCAGGAACACATACTGAGTTCCTGGGACAGACGTCAGGATTCCTTAAACTCGCGGGTACGGATCCCGGGGCGGGTGGTAACCTCGCTTTCCTGGGGATGAATCCCAGACACCTTCCTGTGACCTCCGTTCCCACTGATGCCAGCGGTTTCGGTTGGGGCACGATGGTAGTTCGCACACCGTTCCAGGGGATTTGGAGTCGCTCGGTCAGTCGCCTGTCTTCAAACTTCTGGCAGTGGAGGAAGCGCTTCTTGCTGCAGCTCACGTTCTCCGGGGTCATCATGTCAAGGTACTGTCAGACAATGTGACTACGGTTGCTTTCTTGCGGTACCAAGGCGGTACTCGTGGCTTACACTTGCAGGGGCTGGCAAGACTGTTCTTTTTGTGGGCAGTACGCCATCTTCTCTCCTCCTCGGCAGTACATCTGAAGAGAATGGCCAATGTACAGGCAGATTCTTGAGCCGCACGGAGGTCCACCCAGGAGAATGGTGCTTCCATCCGGAAGTATTTCGCTCTCTTACGGACAGGTGGGGTGTCCTTTCGATCGACCTGTTCGCTTCGGGCTCGAATACAAAGGTGCCAACCTTTTTCTCCCTGACGCGGTTGGACCATCCTCGGGGCTGGACGCTTTTGCCCATCCCTGGGACTTCCGGTTGGTGTATGCATTTCCTCCAATCCCGCCACTTCCCAAGACGTTGCAACGGATTCGGGCGGAGGGGGTGACACTATCCTGGTGGCTCCCCTGGGGCCCAAGCTGGCGTGGTACGACGCCATCCGAGACCTGGTCCTGGAGGGACCGATTATGTTAGCCCAGTCTCAACCTACTGTCCCAGGGTCCTCTGTTTCACCCGGGCCCTCAGTGGCTCATTCGGGCGGCCTGGCTGTTGCGGCCGGGATCCTGAGGACCAAGGGTCTCTCCCAGGCAGTGATCCGCACGCTTCAGCAGAGCAGGAAGCCTGTGACAAACGCTATTTACGGGAGGGCTGGAATCGGTTCCTGTCCTGGTGTGCTCCTTCCATCCCGACCATGCATCATCCTAATGTGGCCCAACTCTTGGATTTTTGCAGCGTAGCTTGGATTTGGGGCTTCGGCCGAGCACTCTTTATGTCCAGAGGTCGGCACTTGGGGCGGTTTTTTGCCCAGGATCTTGCTTCCCATCCATGGCTCAAGCAGTTTTTTACTTCTGCTTGGGGGTGGCGTCCCCGGATTCGGCCTTCTGTCCCTCCCTGGGATTTGATGCTTGTTCTCCAAGGGCTTGCTCGAAGTCCCTTTGCACCCTTGTCTGCTGCATCCCTTACGTCTCTCTCTCACAAGGTGGCGTTTTTGGTGGCCATCACTTCTGCTCCCAGAGTTGGAGAACTGCAGGCACTCTCTGTCCGGGCTTCGTGCCTCGTGGTGTCCGTTGTTCGCATTACGCTTCGGTTGCATTAATCTTTTTTTCTGAAAGTTGTCGGCTTTCCATCGGTCCCAGGATGTGGTTCTGCCTTCAATTTGTCAATCTCCTGCTAATGCGGCTGAGGCTGTGTTTCACTCCTTGGATGTTCGTCGGACTGTCCTCCTCTATCTCCGAGAGTCTGCTTCCTGGAGGTTAGATCAGAACCTGTTTGTTCGGCTTTTGGGAATTATACAGGGAAGAAGACCTCCCAGGCTACCATCATTTCCTGGATCAAGGAGGCGATCTGTGAGGTCTACGTCGCTCCGGTCCTTGCTCCTCCGGTGGGGTTGAAGGCTCCTTCAACTCGGGCTGCTGCTACTCCCTGGACGGAGCAGGCTGGAGCTTCATCGGAGCTGATTTGCAGTGCGGCTACGTGGTAGTCTCTCCTCACTTTTTCTCGCCTCTATAGGTTAGATCTGTCCTTCAGTCGGGATCTGTCCTTTGGTAGGAGAGTCCTACAGGCAATAGTCCCACCCTGAGGAGTATCGGTGGTATTCCTCCAATGCTGTCGTGGAAGGCGAATGGAGAAAACTGAATTAGTCCTTACCGGTAATTCCTTTTCTTGGAGCCTTCCACGACAGCATCAGTTCCCCCCCTTGTTGGTGTTTGGTTCCGGTTTGTATCAGATAATCCATGGCTAAGGGTGATCTTGGTAAACACTGGAGTACTGAGGAAGGGGAGGGGCTTTTAACCTCTCTGTGTTCCTGTCCCCCAATAGGGCGTGGACGACATCCTCCAATGCTGTCGTGGAAGGCTCCAAGAAAAGGAATTACCGGTAAGGACTAATTCAGTTTTCACTGTTCCCTACACAAAATATGATTTATACACTGTCCCTCTTCTAGCGCATGCCCTCCACACTGCCCCTGCATTACACTGCCCTCTCCTTTCCATACTGGGCTCCCTGGTCACTCTATCCTCTACACTGTATCATCCTATACTGCCCACGGTTTATACTGTTCTCCCTCATCAAACTCCCCAAACTCGACCTACTGTCCCTGCATGCTGCCCCCTCTCCATTCAGCTCCACACATGCTCAGTCTCTATTTTGTGATGCCAACAAAAGTGCCCCCAAAACACTATATGATGCCCCACAGTGAATTCCTCCATACGCACAGTATGATGACCCTACTGTAAGCCCCTCAACTATAGTGGCACAGTATGATCTTCAACTGTGACCCCCATACAGCCCTCCATACAATATAATGGACCTACATACAGTATAATGGCCCCTAGACCTCTTCACGCTTTATAATGGCCCTCAATACAACCCTCAAACAGTCCTACATAAAGTATAAAGCTTTCTCACATCCCTCCAAGTATTATCATGCCCCTCACAGAGCCCTCACTACATTATAATGGCTTCCATATAGTATAATTGACTCCATATATTATAATGCATCATCCATAGTTCTCCATATAGTATAATGCACCCCATAACCCTCCATATATTATAATGCACCCCCATAATCCTCCATATAGTATAATGGGCCCCCATAGTCCTCCATATCGTATATTGCACCCCAAAGTCCTTCATATAGTATAATGCATCCCCATAGTCCTCCATATAGTATTATGCAACCCCATAGTCCTCCATATAGTATAATGCTCCCCCATAGTCATCATATAGAATAATGCACTCCCATAGTCCTCCACATAGTATAATGCATCCCCTATAGCCTTCCTTATAGTATAATGCACCCCCACAGTCCCTCCATGTAGTACCGTATAATGGGCCCCAATAGTCCTCCATACAGTATATTACACCCACATTGTCTTCCTATATTATATTGCACATTACATAGTTTCTTCTTGCACTATGTTATGATAAATGTTGTATTCCTTTATTAAACTATGAACACTACAAGGACTACTTTAAAATGATCTTTATTAGATAACTCGTTAAAACAATCAATGTGGCTTATGTGACATGTGCATAAACAAAGACCGTTCCTTCACACAGTTACACAGCATACCAGGGGCGGGCTGGCCCAGGTGGCAGGGGGGCAAGTGCCCCCTGGGCTGGTGGTATAGTCCACATCTAGGGCCGCCCCCTACAGAAACGGGCCGGCCGCGGGCGCCGCCTTGCGGCCGGCACATGACGCGAGACGGCCCGGCCGCGGGAGTTGCTCTGTGACGCTGGAAGTATCTGATCAGGTAAGGGCTGATAGCACCCCCCCCCCCCCCCCCGCTTCTCAAGTCAGACCTGACAGCACACACCCCCCCCCCCCGGCTTCTCAAGTCAGACCTGACAGCACCCAAAGCTTCTCACGTCAGACCTGACAGCACCCACCTTCCCCCCCCGCTTCTCAAGTCAGACCTGACAGCACCCCCCCCCCCCCGCTTCTCAAGTCAGGGCCGGCAGGGCAAATCTGCCACCCAGGGATGGAGGCTCCAGCCAGCCCCTGCAGCATGCAATATTTACAGTAATCCCAAGGGATCTCCCAATGTCCTAGGTACGAATATGGTAGTCTGACCTAGCGTCAAATTCCGTCAAGCATCAACAGTCAGTTATCGTCAACCTAGTATCCTCATTGAAAATAATGGTAGGAAGAACCCTTGGAATCTAGACCATATAATATTTCAACGTTCAATTTTGCAACCCGACGTGTTTCATCAGCAGTTATGCCAGCTCATCAGGGTACACAGTTTACACAATATTGTACATGGTTTTCTTGCAACCACACGCAGGTGGTTGGTACAGTAAACATTGGTCCTCATTTACTGTTATATTATCACTGAGGCATCAGACATTCATCTGTTGGTCCGTTGAGGCATCAGACATTCATCTGTTGGTCTGTTCCACCAAAAAGACAAGATGATATACGCCCTCTCACAGGCAGATAACTTGAATAGAACCTCCCACAGATTCACTCAAAGCTTGCTCCATAGTGCCTCCATCAAACTGCAGTGATGCAATCCTGTAGTCACTAGAGACAGTGATTACCCGTACACATCTCACATGAATTATAATATAAATTTCCAAAAATAGGAAGTATAACACGCTAAAATTAGGGGTCATACTTCCAAAGCTACTCCACTAACATTTAAATCATAGAAAAGGAGTATAGGCTTTAGTTTTGCAAAAGTATTAAGTATTTTATTTAGTGACAAATGACAAAGAACAAGGAAGGGGAGTTGTAAAGTGCTCCGTGCATATAGCAGGCGTATGGCATATAAAGGATACAATCTAACCAACACAACTGTGCCAAGGAGATATAAGTCTCATCCTTTTACAATCACTCAATCAAATGGTGTCTGCGCAGAGACCCGTATACAATAATATACATGTATGACCTCTTACAGGGGTTAAACAGCTTAGGGTAAACATAGACATAGCAATTAAGCACATGTTCCAAATCTCTAAAATAACCCCAGAAGGAAAATCTATATGTAGTTAGTTGCTAATGTACAACCAGGTACAGGGCACAGAGATAACTATACCAAGAGAAAGGAGCATAGCAGGCACAGACTGCATAAAGGTTTAAATGTTCCCATAATTACCAGGGCCATCGCTGGCCATCAGCACGGTGCCACAGGGGGGGAGAGAGGTGGTGGTCCGAACCTAAGGACCCCAACGCGTTTCGTGACCGAAACTGTAGTGGTCACTTCATCAGGGGATGCTTGTGGCCCCTCCATCGGCGGTTTTTATCTGCGGCCATTTGTGACGTCACCGGAAGTGACGTTACGCAACCTCCGTGCCACCCGGAAGTGACGCGCGCCCATGTGATGAGAAGCTGCACCGCCCACCACGCCGACGCCGGGTCGCATATGCGCGCACGGTCGCAGGGACGCGTCACCATAGCGACCGTGCGCGCGCAGGTCCACAGGGCCAGCGCGCATGAGCAGGAGATCTCACCACATGAGCTAGTGTGGCGCCCCTGCGGGTATTAGCCACAGTATAAGATCATAATAGTTGCACTCACTTAGAAAGCCAAGCCACTGCACTACCACCTTTGGCCAGTAGGGGAGCTCCAGAGACACCAGAGACTTCCCTAGAGATAAAACACTGGTCTGAGGTAAATTTTTAGACAGTTGGAGCCAGGAGCTCAGAGTGACAGGAGCTGCATTGAGTTCCTGAGGACTGACTGACAATTTCCAGGGCCAAGCCATCGGTCTGAGGAGGAGAAAACTGATAAGAGGAACACTTTCAGAATCGGGTAGCATCATTATCTACCCTAGATAAAAAGCGCAGATACGGATACCGATCCGTGGCTGCATTAGTTATATACAATACAGCAACCGGAAAAACGTGAGGTAACAACAAGCTTCACAGGGCCAGACACAGCAACATACTAAGAGTTCAGCAGTACTCCCAGAGGGGGTAAGCAGAGAGAGACAAAGGACTCAAGTTGCCTGTTGAGTGGGACCCAGAGAGGACAGATTTGGGCCGGCAGCGAGTTCACACACGGCAGCAGGGCCACATAGACAGCGCAAGCAGGAGGTAAAGGACCCGGTGGGGCCTGAGCAACTGAACCCCTATTGCAGACTCCGGAGACGGGACTTGTTGTATTATAGTTTGGTTGAAAGTAAACCAATTAAACTTCATTTGTGCCTCAGCCTCTGATTTAACAGTTACCATCTATCCAGGATTGGGACCATCACCGCTAAGAGAATTTGCTGTGAATCAAGTAAGTGTCTGTGCCCTTAACATCTCCTCACCATACTTCCATCTTCATCCATCATTAACTTTAACATCACCTGTCCAGGGGACCCTACAGCCCTACCCGGAAAAGGGCTATACCATCTCAGCTGCCTCTCACCATCATCCCCTGGCCAGTACAAGGCAGCGGTGGCCATATATAGCCACATTATTCTGGGTGGCGTCACGACAATAACATCTACAAACTTTATAAACTATATAAACTTCTAAATCCCCTGTAAATACCCCCTTTAGGAGTGTGTCAGCCTGGGGCCACGGCCTGGGTCCAGCCGCCAGTGACTTCCCCAAGGAAAGGGACCCTGCGCCGGGTATCCCGGTCCCCTAAGCTGGGCGGCACAGCTCCCTTTGGCGTCACGAACAGGATTTACCGTGCCTGGTTAAATCGGGTACTGTGTGCCGTGATTAATGCCGAAAATTGTGAGAAAATCCGAGAAAAATTGACTTTTTTATCAAAAAGTGATTTTCCCATTGGAAACCATTGAAATAGACTTTTCCCCATTGACTAACATTGAAACAAAATGGCCGCCAGCCTCTGAGGTAAAATTGCATCATCACTAATTACCTCATAACCGCCACAGCACGAGACTGCTATTTGAACTGTGTCATAGCCCTGAGCTCTGATCTGACTGAGAAATTTCAGATTCCGCCATTACTGAGCTCACGGCGAGCAGAAGCAGCAGGGGGCGTGTCTTTGTGGGCGGTACCAAGCTGAGAGCTCTGATGTCTGCAAAAGGGGAAAACCAATCCTGCTGCACAGCGGAACGATTATACGCCATCCCGACGGAGGCAGAGGACCGGAAGGGTCCGGATTAACTAAGGGGGCGCAACATGTCGCAGCACGGAGACGCCGAAACACCCGGCGACACAAATGCAGCTGAATCACAGAACAGAGCGCTCGGCAGCACAGCGGCGCAAGGTGCAGCGCCCATTATGCCGATGTTGATGCCATATACCCCAGGTGCTCCATGGCTTCCAGTGTATGAAGGTAAGCCTAATACTTTTGATGATTTTAAAGAAAAACTGCTGGCCTATTTAAACATGTTTCCAATGGCAGAAGCTCAGCGTGTCGGTTTGCTGATGGCACAGTTAAGTGGTAATGCCAAGCGAGAAGTCACAGCATGGTCCGCTGATCTACAAGACACTGCTGAGCATATTCTAGCTGGATTAAAGGCAGTATTTGAAACTACTGCTGGTAGCAAAGCAAAGACCAAATTCTTCAATTGCAAACAAAAGGCCAATGAGAATGTGAGAGACTTTGCCCTGAATTTACAGGAGGCCCTTAAAGCGCTTACACTGGCTGAACCAATGTTTAACACTGGCGCTGATAAATTGCTAAAAGATCAATTCATTGAGGGACTATTAACCCCTTCTCATCGAGGGCATGCGAGTATGCTGACTTTCAAGGACCCTGAAGTGACATTTGCCCAGTTAAAGGAGAGCGCTATTCGTCTCCAGCAGGCAGAGGCACTTTGGGATCAGGATCCTGAGCAATCCATTACAGAAACCCCTCAACAACAGAGAGTGCCAGTGACATCAGTTAAGCCCCTGGAGGCCAGTGTTAATGATGCTTTCCAGCAAAAGCTTGACTCTCTAACAGACATTGTCACCTCAATGGCTAAAACCATGCAGGAAATGAGAGAATCACAGACTACACCCAAGATGGAGTTGGCGAACCGCAGAGAGGATATTTCCTGGATGAGACCCCAGAGATACCCAGCGTGGAGAGGACGACCCAACGACCGTTACCAGCCGGATGGACAGCCTATTTGCCGCCGTTGCCGGAAGCCAGGCCACATCGCCCGCAATTGTGATTTAAACAAGGATCCCCTGGGAATGCGGGCCGCTTCGCAGGAGTGAACTTTCAAGGCCCAACATCCTGGCACGATAAGTACGTCGGAGGACGTCCCATTATCCCCATCGTGCTGGACGGTATTCCCCTCAATGCCTTGTTGGACACTGGTTCCCAGATTTCATCTATACCACATATCCTTTATAAGAGGTACTGGGCAGATTCAGACATTGATAAAAGACCATCTAATGTTGAGCTAAGTATATATGCTAGTAATGGAAAATTGGTACCGCAAGTAGGATTTAGAGAGATGACCATTAAGATTGGTAGAGCAGAATTAAAAAATCAGGGTATCATAATTGTTGATGTTAACCGACGGGAACCTTTTGTATTGGTAGGTATGAATGTTTTAGAAAATTGTTTTTCCGAGGTTATTACTATTTTACAGCAATTTGCGGAAACTGCCCAATCCTGCCAGCAGAGAATTCTCCGGAGAGAGATAAAAGCATTGGTGCTGAAGCAACAAGTAGAGGTTGCAGGTGGAGAAATCGGCAGTGTGAGGGTAAGTGACCCAACTCCTATAGTGATACCTCCAAAAACTGAAATGCTGGTATGGTGTAGAGCAGCCATTGGTATTAAAGGACGAGATTACCAAGCCTTGGTAGAGCCTGTGTACACTGATAGTAGACCCACAATATTAACGGCTAGAGGAATAGTCGAGGTACACAGGGGAAGAGTGCCCATACGTCTTTTGAATTGTGGAGAGGAAGAGGTCACTTTACCAAGGTACGCTACAATGGCCAAGCTATACACTGTTGACAACAATGCCATCACAGCCATTGGGCCCTTGAATCCGTCATGTCAGGCGGACGACAATGGTTCAAGTGGAGAATTAGAAGATTGGTGTCAGCAGCTGCATATAGGTACAGATTCAACACCTACCCACCAAAAACAAGGGGTGTACCGACTAGTAGAAGAATATGAACGGGTCTTCAGTAAACACCCATTAGACTTCGGACAGATTAAAGGGGTAGAACATACAATTCCTACCAGTAACCACCCACCAATAAAAGAGAGATATAGACCCATACCGCCCGCTCATTATCAATGTGCTAAAGACATGCTGAGAGAGATGAAACAGGCCGGGGTAATAAGAGACAGTTGTAGTCCCTGGGCAGCCCCTCTGGTAATAGTTAAAAAGAAAGACGGAACCATGAGAATGTGCGTAGACTACCGGCAGATTAATCACATTACCCATAAAGACGCCTACCCCTTACCTAGAATTGAAGAGTCATTAGCTGCTTTAAGATCTGCTAACTATTTTTCCACCTTAGACTTAACAAGTGGGTATTGGCAAGTCCCTGTGGCTGAGGAAGATAAAGAGAAGACAGCATTTACCACACCAATGGGTCTCTGTGAATTTAATTGTATGCCGTTCGGACTCTGCAACGCACCCGGTACCTTTCAGCGATTGATGGAATGCTGTCTCGGACACAAGAACTTTGAAGCCGTCCTTCTGTACCTAGATGATGTAATAGTCTACTCAAAGACTTACGAACAACATCTACAAGATCTGGCAGAAGTGTTCGAAGCCTTATCCCGGTATGGTATGAAGATCAAGCCATCAAAATGTCACCTTCTAAAGCCAAAGGTACAATACCTGGGACACGTTGTAAGTTCAGAAGGAGTAGCACCGGATCCCGAGAAAGTAACCGTAATAAGGGATTGGCCAAGACCTACCAGCGTGAAACAGGTGAGGCAATTCCTGGGACTGGTGGGCTACTATCGTAGATTTATCCAAGGGTTCACCAAGCTAGCAGCACCTCTACAAGACATCCTGGTAGGGCAGTCGAAGAAGCCTTCAAACCGCAATCCTCCTTTCCAGTGGAGTGATGAGAGGGAAGATTCCTTTGAAAAGTTGAAGAAGGCATTGACCGGAGAAGAAGTTCTGGCATACCCCGATTACCATCAACCTTTCATCCTTTACACAGATGCCAGTAATGTGGGACTGGGAGCAGTACTATCTCAGAAGCAAGGAGGAAAGGAGAAAGTCATCGCCTTTGCAAGTAGAAAGCTCCGGCCTACTGAAAGAAATCCTGAAAATTACAGCTCCTTCAAGTTAGAACTACTGGCAGTAGTCTGGGCTGTGACTGAGCGTTTCAAACACTACTTGGCAGCTGCAGAATTCACCGTCTATACTGATAACAACCCATTGACCCACCTGGATACAGCCAAGCTAGGTGCGCTGGAACAGCGATGGATAGCCCGGCTGTCTAATTACAACTTCGTGATCAAGTATAGAGCAGGCCGAAAGAATGGAAATGCAGACGCCTTATCCCGGATGCCGCACTTGAGAGACGTGGAAGAAGAACCGGTAGAACTTGAAGAAATTGAACTACCCGCCTTCCATCGTCCCAAGGTAGGACAGTATCAATCCAGTGCCTACCAGAAACATCAACAAGTGAATCTCAACCCATTAGCACACCACAGATGGGCTGACACTCAAGACAGCAATCCAGCTGTGAAGTTGGTGAAAGAACTGCTGACTGAGCAAAGTGCGTATCCCAATGAAAATGCACCGAAAGAGACACATCAACTCTGGAAAGAGAGAGGCAAAATGTTCCTGCACCAAGGAAAGCTGTGCAGAAGATATACCAATCCAAAGACGCATGAGCTAGTATGGCAGATCATTGTGCCTAAACAAGATGTAAAAATGGTCCTAGAAGCTTATCACAATGGTGCTGGTCACTTCGGGTGGAAAAAGCTAGAAGTACTTTTAAGAGAAAGATTCTACTGGGTTGGAATGAGAAGATCAATTGAAGAATGGTGCAGAAACTGTGGTCCATGCAACCTCAGAAGAAAAGATCTAAAAAACCAAAGAGCACCACTCCAGCCTATAGTTACCAAGCAACCACTTGAGCTCGTAGCAATAGATCACGTGAAATTGACACCAAGCCGGTCCGGCTATGTCTATGCTTTAACCATCGTGGACCATTACTCACGCTTCCTGGTAGTAGTGCCCGTGAAAGATCTCACTGCAAAAACAGCAGCTAAGGCGTTCCAGACATACTTTTGCAGACCCCATGGATATCCGGAACAAGTACTCGCAGACCAAGGCACAGCATTTGAATCAGAGATCTTCAGAGAATTTTGCAATATGTATGGCTGCAAGAAGATCCGTACAACAGCCTATCATCCGCAAACAAATGGCTTATGCGAAAAAATGAACCATATTGTAATCGATCTCTTAAAGACTTTACCAGAGACAGAGAGAAACCTATGGCCAGAGAAATTGCCTGACTTGGTAGACCTCTATAACAATGTCCCGGTAAGCTCCACAAACTGTACCCCAGCTTACCTTATGCGTGCAAGACCTGGCAAGCTACCAATAGATCTAGAAATGGGCATCGTAAAACCTGACGCAGAGGTGCAGGATTCCAACTGGGACTCCCTACGCCAACAACAGTATCGCCAAGTGCAAGAATGCGTAGAAAGGAATCTCCAGAAAACTAGAGAAAGACAAGAGCAATACTTCAACCAGAATGCTCTAGCAACCCCATTAAAACCTGGTGATCAAGTGCTCAAGAGAAACCGTCGCACTAATAAACTGGACAATCAGTGGGAATCCGTCCCATATACAGTTTTACCAATGAGAGTGAACAATCCTAAAATGTGTCTTATAAGTAAAGATGGTGGATTAACATCAGTACTAGTGTCAAGAGACAATCTAAAACTATGTCCAGAGACATTGAAAGAAAAAGAAGTCATTCAACCTGAACCAGAAGTTATTCAACCAGTACCGGTTCAACCTGTTGACGAAAAAGAAGAAGATGGAGTATATCACACCTATTTAGGAGACTTTCCTAAAACCTGGCCAACCTACAATGGTGCAGTAGTAGTTCCCATGATGGCCTTCTATCAAACACCAGAGCCTGTAATACCAGAAGCCCCAAGACCAATAGAATTAGAAGCAGACCCTGTACCACAAGAAGTCCCAAGACAGGAAGAACAAATTCCTAGTAATAATAGTCCTGGACACGGTGGAATTGCCAATCCCACAAATGTGGAATTATCCCTAGCAGAACCAGAAGTACTTACTAGGTATACGTCCACTCACACCATCACATTGAGTACACCCAGTACACAAGCGTTACGCAGATCACAGCGTAGTACTCAGGGTCAATTACCAGCAAGATATGCAGACTACCAAATGTAAATAGATATTACAACCAGAAATATCTGAAAGGAACTTGTTTAGTTGTTAATCAGTAGTTATTAGATGTAACGTTAAAAAGCTCAGTACCTACAGAGACTATTCTGTATGAACTACTTGCATATTCTTGAACTCTTTTCTTCATTTATCAGCCCGGAGGCGGTAAATTAAAGCTCCGGAAAGACTGTTTTTTGAACATTCTTAAATTATTCATAAACTTTGTTGGAAAAATGGACGCTAATTGCAGTGCCTTTCCTAACAAATAAATAGCCCTCAAGGACAGAGCTGTATTAATGGACGCTATTTGAAGTGACTTTTTACAAGACTCTATTTTTTAAACTTGAGTGGTTTTTGTAACTTTTTATTTTTTTTTAAGACTCTGTAGATATTATCTGTTATATCTTATGTTTATTGTCCCACAGTCCCGGAGTACTGTTCTTAACTAAGGGGGAATGTGGCGCCCCTGCGGGTATTAGCCACAGTATAAGATCATAATAGTTGCACTCACTTAGAAAGCCAAGCCACTGCACTACCACCTTTGGCCAGTAGGGGGAGCTCCAGAGACACCAGAGACTTCCCTAGAGATAAAACACTGGTCTGAGGTAAATTTTTAGACAGTTGGAGCCAGGAGCTCAGAGTGACAGGAGCTGCATTGAGTTCCTGAGGACTGACTGACAATTTCCAGGGCCAAGCCATCGGTCTGAGGAGGAGAAAACTGATAAGAGGAACACTTTCAGAATCGGGTAGCATCATTATCTACCCTAGATAAAAAGCGCAGATACGGATACCGGATCCGTGGCTGCATTAGTTATATACAATACAGCAACCGGAAAAACGTGAGGTAACAACAAGCTTCACAGGGCCAGACACAGCAACATACTAAGAGTTCAGCAGTACTCCCAGAGGGGGTAAGCAGAGAGAGACAAAGGACTCAAGTTGCCTGTTGAGTGGGACCCAGAGAGGACAGATTTGGGCCGGCAGCGAGTTCACACACGGCAGCAGGGCCACATAGACAGCGCAAGCAGGAGGTAAAGGACCCGGTGGGGCCTGAGCAACTGAACCCCTATTGCAGACTCCGGAGACGGGACTTGTTGTATTATAGTTTGGTTGAAAGTAAACCAATTAAACTTCATTTGTGCCTCAGCCTCTGATTTAACAGTTACCATCTATCCAGGATTGGGACCATCACCGCTAAGAGAATTTGCTGTGAATCAAGTAAGTGTCTGTGCCCTTAACATCTCCTCACCATACTTCCATCTTCATCCATCATTAACTTTAACATCACCTGTCCAGGGGACCCTACAGCCCTACCCGGAAAAGGGCTATACCATCTCAGCTGCCTCTCACCATCATCCCCTGGCCAGTACAAGGCAGCGGTGGCCATATATAGCCACATTATTCTGGGTGGCGTCACGACAATAACATCTACAAACTTTATAAACTATATAAACTTCTAAATCCCCTGTAAATACCCCCTTTAGGAGTGTGTCAGCCTGGGGCCACGGCCTGGGTCCAGCCGCCAGTGACTTCCCCAAGGAAAGGGACCCTGCACCGGGTATCCCGGTCCCCTAAGCTGGGCGGCACACTAGCGTCAGGAAAAGCAGTACTGCTGAGGGCCATCACCCATCGATCACTCAGTAACCCACTGACCTCCCAACAGATGTATATCATAGAATATATTTGAATAACTCTTCCATGTATAAGCATCACATAAAAGTATATGCATTTTCAAGAGTCACAGATTCCATTCCATGATCCAACGCAGGGTTTTCAGAAGGGAAGGTGCATTGAGTAATCGTCCCCAGCTCTTCCAAGTGACGGTGGCTCATCTATAGTTTGATCCACAGAGATCCCAAAGCCAAGGAGGGACCTAAAACTCCTTTAAAAGATAGTAAAAAATATAAAAAGGTCAGATAATTCTGACACTATGAAACATAAGGTACAAAAAAGCCAAGAAACACCAGGCAGCAGTGGTTACAGGAAAGGTGCAAAACTTAGATCTTCGTTCAGACCACAAGACGACATTGTGTCCAATGTCACTATCCACTTTGTTTCCCGTTGTGAGAGTAACTTACGGACATCACCACCCCTGATGCCACCATGTACCACGTCAATCCCCCTAAACATCAGGGCTGACGGGTCACTATTGTGGCATCTCAGGAAGTGACGTGGCAATGTTTTTAAAGTGGACTGGTCTTCCACCGTGGGGGCCGCGCAAATGTCCCTCACATACACCCTCACTCTCTCCCTTAGCTCCCTGCATGTTCTACCCACATACAGTTAGGGCCAGAAATATTTGGACAGTGACACAAGTTTTGTTATTTTAGCTGTTTACAAAAACATGTTCAGAAATACAATTATATATATAATATGGGCTGAAAGTGCACACTCCCAGCTGCAATATGAGAGTTTCCACATCCAAATCGGAGAAAGGGTTTAGGAATCATAGCTCTGTAATGCATAGCCTCCTCTTTTTCAAGGGACCAAAAGTAATTGGACAATGGACTCTAAGGGCTGCAATTAACTCTGAAGGCGTCTCCCTCGTTAACCTGTAATCAATGAAGTAGTTAAAAGGTCAGGGGTGGATTCCAGGTGTGTGGTTTTGCATTTGGAAGCTGTTGCTGTGACCAGACAACATGCGGTCAAAGGAACTCTCAATTGAGGTGAAGCAGAACATCCTGAGGCTGAAAAAAAAGAAAAAATCCATCAGAGAGATAGCAGACATGCTTGGAGTAGCAAAGTCAACAGTTGGGTACATTCTGAGAAAAAAGGAATTGACTGGTGAGCTTGGGAACTCTAAAAAGCCTGGGCGTCCATGGATGACAACAGTGGTGGATGATCGCCGCATACTTTATTTGGTGAAGAAGAACCCGTTCACAACATCAACTGAAGTCCAGAACACTCTCAGTGAAGTAGGTGTATCTGTCTCTAAGTCAACAGTAAAGAGAAGACTCCATGACAGTAAATACAAAGGGTTCACATCTAGATGCAAACCATTCATCAATTCCAAAAATAGACAGGCCAGAGTTAAATTTGCTGAAAAACACCTCAAGAAGCCAGCTCAGTTCTGGAAAAGTATTCTATGGACAGATGAGACAAAGATCAACCTGTACCAGAATGATGGGAAGAAAAAAGTTTGGAGAAGAAAGGGAACGGCACATGATCCAAGGCACACCACATCCTCTGTAAAACATGGTGGAGGCAACGTGATGGCATGGGCATGCATGGCTTTCAATGGCACTGGGTCACTTGTGTTTATTGATGACATAACAGCAGACAAGAGTAGCCGGATGAATTCTGAAGTGTACCGGGATATACTTTCAGCCCAGATTCAGCCAAATGCTGCAAAGTTGATTGGACGGCGCTTCATAGTACAGATGGACAATGACCCCAAGCATACAGCCAAAGCTACCCAGGAGTTCATGAGTGCAAAAAAGTGGAACATTCTGCAATGGCCAAGTCAATCACCAGATCTTAACCCAATTGAGCATGCATTTCACTTGCTCAAATCCAGACTTAAGACGGAAAGACCCACAAACAAGCAAGACCTGAAGGCTGCGGCTGTAAAGGCCTGGCAAAGCATTAAGAAGGAGGAAACCCAGCGTTTGGTGATGTCCATAGGTTCCAGACTTAAGGCAGTGATTGCCTCCAAAGGATTCGCAACAAAATATTGAAAATAAAAAAAATATTTTGTTTGGGTTATGTTTATTTGTCCAATTACTTTTGACCTCCTAAAATGTGGAGTGTTTGTAAAGAAATGTGTACAATTCCTACATTTTCTATCAAATATTTTTGTTCAACCCTTCAAATTAAACGTTACAATCTGCACTTGAATTCTGTTGTAGAGGTTTCATTTCAAATCCAATGTGATGGCATGCAGAGCCCAACTCGCGAAAATTGTGTCACTGTCCAAATATTTCTGGCCCTAACTGTATATCCTCTGGCAGGTACACATGGCGAGATACACCACGCAACTAGTGCCACAGGATATATATTCGCGGATGTCGTACGTATGGGAGCCATCAGAGGAGGCGAAGGTAGCAATGCGCTGGACATTAGCGCAGGCCACACAGTGGCCACAGGGAAAACATCCCTTGAGGGGCCTCCAGGAGCCGAACAGAGCTGGTGGAACCCTCATGTAATGGCTACGGACCAATATATCTTTCAAGCTCCTAGCACGTCTGGCCGTCATTAAGGGGCGGTCAGACAGAGAACCTTTTAAGAAGGGGTCCGAGAGGAGGATCGGCCAGTGCCTGTTCAGAATCTCCATCATCATATCCCACCCTTGATTAAAGGTGGATATGTACCGAATCGGCTGAACTTCAGAGGCTTCCGACTTCTTCCTATTGGAGGCATAGAGGAGGGCATCCCGAGGGGTATTTCTTGCCCTTAGGTATGCCCGTTTTATTGACCTGTTACTATAACCCCTTTCACGAAAACGCTCTTTCAGGTCCTTGGCTTGTTTCTCAAACAACTCCGCGGACGAACAAATACGCTTCATCCGCAGAAATTGTCCAATCTCACATGAATGAAAGGCATCAGTGATATTAGATGTATTGTCCACCAGTCAGACTACCATATTTCTACCAAGGACATTGGGAGATCCTTTGGGATCACTGTAAATATTGTATGCTGTGTAACTGTGTGAGGGAAGGGTCTTTGTTTATGCACATGTCACATAAGCCACATTGCTTGTTTTAATGAGTTATCTAATAAAGATCATTTTAGAGTAGTCCTTGTAGTGTTTATAATATATAAACATTACATAGTTTCCCATCAGTGTACTCACTGATTAAAAAAAAGTAAATACTCACCGCTCTTCTCATTGCTCCAGTCTCCTCAGCACCTGCTCTGCCGCTCTGCACGTCTCAGGACAGTGGGGCTCAGCAATGACATCATTGTGACTCGCCGTGCTGAGCTGTAGATGGAGGACAGTGGCTGTCAGGACCCTCGTACACACTCGTCTCCGCTTTGTACACCTCGTACACGCTCAGCTCTGCTCCGTACACCCTGTACACACTCAGCTGTGCTCCATACACGGCTCTGCTCCATATGCCCCGTACACACTTGGCTCTGCTCCGTACACCTCGCAAACATGGCTCTGCTCCGTACACCTCATACACATTCGGCTCTGCTCCATTCACCCCGTACACACTCGACTCCGCTCCGTACACCTCGTACACTCTCGACTCTGCTGCATCCACATTGAAAATCCCTCCCGACCACACACATAACTTTCACCTCATCCAGCATCATGATGACCTGCACGGTGGAGTCCTGCATACACTGAGGAGCTGATCATGTGATCCCTGACTCTTCCTCTCCATTTACATCATCACAGGTCCTGTAAGCGCAGAGTGAGCTGCTGTGCAGGTGAAGAAAGTCAGCTCACACTGCGGGGTAACGCTGCAGCAGGAAACCCAGCGGCACCCCCTGCCTGCTGCGCCTGGGGCAGATGCCCCATCAGTCCCCCTAGTTACACCACTTAATAGTATTCAGGTTTGTCATGTAATCCCATTACTAAAAGTGGATAAAATCCAGCCCCTCACCACGTATTCAGCCTTTACACACATTTATAAAAGAATGGGATGTTAATATTCCACTACTATCTCCTATGAGTGTGATACTTTTAAAAAGTGGAAGCTTAAAGGGGAATCTGGGGAGAATTTTTTTTTTTTGCATGGTCCCTGTACTTCTAGACTATAATGTTGAGCTGCATGTTACATTTGTATAATGTTTAGAATTAATATAAATCAGTTATTCACTAAATGCTGCTTACCAGTCACCACTCCCATAGGAGACAATGCGTCATGCCTGAGTGAGCAGCTCTTCCCCTCCCTCAGAAGGCTTCAGTGCTATTCGACACTTCCTCACTACTCCTTCAATCACATGGGCGTGATGTCACAGCAGGTCTTATTTCCCCTTTTGCTCTCTGCACAGAAAGAGATCTCCAGACTCCCAGCTTAGTACAGGACCTTATGTGACATCACGCC
Organism: Allobates femoralis; assembly: GCA_033576535.1. Lineage (NCBI taxonomy): Eukaryota > Metazoa > Chordata > Amphibia > Anura > Aromobatidae > Allobates > Allobates femoralis. The sequence continues at coordinate 179,360,724 of JARQOC010000004.1, forward strand.
CATATGATTGACTGAGGAATGAGGAAGTGTCAGATCGCACTATAGCTTTCTGAGAGGGAGGGGCAAGAGCTGCTCACTCAGGCATGACGCATTGGCCCCTTTGGGAGTGGTGACTGATAAGCAGCATTAGTGATTAACTGATTTATATTAATTCTAAACATTATACAAATGTAACAGGAAGCTTAGCATTATAGTCTATGAGTGCAGGGATCATACAAAAAAGGTTACAGTCATATGAAAAAGTTTGGGCACCCCTCTTAATCTTACTCTTTTTTTTTGTTTAAAATTGTTTTTTTTGCAACAGCTATTTCAGTATGATATATGTAATAAATGGTGGACACAGTAATATTTCAGGATTGAAATGAGGTTTATTACACTAACCAAAAATGTGAAATATGCATTATTTCAAAATTTGACAGGTGCCAAAGTATGGGCACCCTTCTGATTTTCATGATTTGAATACTCCTAACTACTTTTTACTGACTTACTGAAGCACTAAATTGGTTTGGTAACCTCATTGAGCTTTGTACTTCATAGCCCGGTGTATCCAATCATGAGAAAAGCTATTTCAGGTGTCGACTTGCAAGTTGTTCTCCTAGTTGCATCTTCTCTGAGGAGTGGCATCATGGGCTCCTCAAAACAGCTCTCAAATGGTCTGAAAAAAAGATTGTTCAACATAGTTGTTCAGGGGAAGGATACAAAAGGTTGTCTCAGAGATTTAACCTGTCAGTTTCCACTGTGAGGAACATAGTAAGGAAATGGAAGACCACAGGGACAGTTCTTGTAAAGGCTAGAAGTGGCAGGCCAACAAAAATATCAGAAAGGCAAAGAGGAAGAATGGTGAGAACAGTCAAGAACAATCCACAGACCACCTCCAAAGACCTGCAGCATCATCTTGCTGCAGATGGTGTCACTGTGCATTGGTCAACAAGACAGCGCACACTGCACAAGGAGATGCTGTATGGGAGAGTGATGCGAAAGAAGCCATTTCTGCATGCACGCCACAAACAGAGTCGCCTGTGGTATGCAAAAGCACATTTGGACAAGCCGGTTTAATTTTGGAAGAAGGTCCTGTGGACTGCTAAAACAAAGATTGAGTTGTTTGGTCATACAACAAGGCGTTACGCATGGCGCCACAAAAACACAGCATTCCAAGAAAAACACTTGCTACCCACTGTCAAATTTTGGGGAGGGTCCATCATGCTTTGGGGCTGTGTGGCCAATGACGGCACCGGGAATCTTGTTAAAGTTGAGGGTCACATGGATTCCACTCAGTATCAGCAGATTCTTGAGAATAATGTTCAAGAATCAGTGTCAAAGTTGAAGTTACGCCGGGGATGGATCTTTCAGCAAGACAATGATCCAAAACACCGCTCCAAATCTACTCAGGCATTCATGCAGAGGAACAATTACAATGTTCTGGAATGGCCATCCCAGTCCCCAGACCTGAATATCATTGAACATGTGTGGGATTTTTTTGATGTGGGCTGTCCATGCTCGACGACCATCAAACTTAACTGAACTGGAATTGTTTTATAAAGAGGAATGGTCACAAATACCTTCATCCAGGATCCAGGAACTCATTAACAGCTACAGGAAGCCACTACAGGCAAAAGGTGGATCTACTAAATATTAATATTCTGTTGAGGTGCCCATACTTTTGCACCTGTCAATTTTTTAAATAATGCATATTTCACATTTTTGGTTAGTACAATAAACCTCATTTCAATCCTGAAATATTACTGTGTCCTTCAGTTATTACAGATATCACACTGAAATAGCTGTTGCAAAAAACAATTTTTTAACAAAAAAAAGAGTAAGATTAAGAGGGGTGCCCAAACTTTTTCATATGACTGTATCTCCCGAGTTCCCCTTTAAAGGAAGCACAGAAAATCATTCACAAAGTGGAAACCACGTAAAATTACAGAGCAGTGTTGCTGAGTGCTGGCTAAGGGGCATAGTACAGTAAAAGTCACCAACGCTCTGCTGACTCCATAACTGCCCAAAATTCCCTTGACATTAAGATCAGCACACAAACTGTGCAGCAGGAGCTTTATAGCATGGGTGTGCATGTCCGAGCAGCTACAGGGGAGTTGGTCCAGGCCCCTTAAATTAGGGAAGGGACATTTTAATACTTCACCTTACCAAGACATTTTGAATATTGTATGCTTCCAACTTTGAAAGAATAATTAAAAAAAGTTTAAAGATTATCAACTCCTTGTACAGATGGTGAACAACCCAGGTACATCCTGTAAGTATATAGAAATGTATTTCAGCTTGGGAAGACAAAATAAATATCTCACTAGACTCACAGAACCTAAGAGCCCCGATCACAAAGTGATTAATGAGATGCCCACTTGTGTTTGTGTGCACTGTGGAGACCGCGTGGCTGATGTTTATACTCCTTTCCATCTCTGTACCATTTCTGTCCCCTGAGTCTCTTTGTTATACTCCTATCCCCGGCCTCACAGCACCTAATTCCTGAGGTAAACATCAACTATCTCTCCAGGGATCACATAACGTTTTGTAACCGTGTCATTAAGACTAGTGCTACAGGAGAAATAGTTATGTGACAAGTACAATGATTGGGGGCTCTATGGGGATATGTCCACAAGCTCAGCACCAACTGACTTAATTAGGAAACCTTCTTTGTTTGATTGCAAATATTGTTTATGTTCTTGTTATATATATCCAGCAATTAAACACTGAAGCAAAAATGATAAATGAGTTTATTTACTTTATTTCTCAAGATGAATTCCACTAGATTATATACTTAGGTCCAGGATATTTAGATAGTGACTCAAGTTTTGACATTGTAGCTGTTTTCCAAAACATATTCTACATACACAAGTAAAAGGATACAGCAGTACTCTGTTAGCACCAAGTAAACATTGAACACATGAAACCTGAATTGCATTACTGCTATATGAGGTATACTTATAAAAATAAACATACTTAGCACATAAATTAGCCAATTCATGAGAGCCCATCAGCTGTGGCAAGGTGTTCTTTTTTAATCGGACCCTAATCTGATATAGGTGCATTACTTAAACTCTTGTTCAGCTGACAAATACAGCATAATTCAGATGGCTGTATTATCAGCTCAGCACAATGAACATGTACCATGTTTAATAAATTAAAGATTACATATACATTGATAAATCATCAGAACCACCATCAGTACATGAGTACATCACCAGAACCACCATCAGTACATGAGTACATTACCAAATCCATCGTCAGTACATGACTACATCACAAGAACCACCATCAGTACATGAATACGTCAACAAAACAATCATCAGTAAAGAAATATAGCACCAGGGTCAGGTCATGAATACAACATCAAGGTTAGTACAGCGATCAATTGCAATGTCAGGTTAGCCACTAGCATGTACACTTGTATTGCATGAAACTGAACCTTCCAATATGTCCGTAGCAATGGTAAGGAGATGATTGGAGTTGTTATTGTTACCAGCCATCATCAAACTATTGACCATACAGGAACCACAGCACTAGTAAACATTTAAAGAGTAACTTAAGCCAGGGTTACACATGTCAATCAATGAGAAACGCAGCTACACAAGTGCACCATGCCTTAATGCATATGCGTTTTTGGACCAAAACAGATGCCATGTTTTGACTCTGGCCTTACAGGGGTGCAACGAAGGCAAAGTAGTTTTTATTCTGAATGTTTTTCTTTTTGTGCCAAAATCTAAACTATTTTCTAATATACTTGCATTAATAATTTCCTATCCTTCCCTAACTACACATTCTAACTGCTATTATCTCTTTTTCTTATACGTCCTTTTTGATGACTTTTCATTTGAGAATCCCAGTAAATGCTGGAATACCCAGACAATATGTCATTAAGGGGCAGATGCTAGAGTCACTGCTGCCCCCTCTGTCCCTCCGTGAAATGAAGCATGATTAGTGACACTCGTTTCAGGGTCTGGACTAGTCACTGTGGGATCTGCATTGTTCGATGTGCACAATGACAGCACGCTCTGTTGTTGGCTCAAATCAGCAGTAACGAGTTGGTACCAGAAAAGCGTCAGAATACCTGGAGTGCAGAGACCAGTGCCGACCACGCAGGTGATGTAACTGGTCTCCACACGATGGGTATTGTGATACTGTTCTGTGTTGACTGCTTACTACTGCTGATCAGAACCAACAACAGAGTGTGCTTTCATTGTGCACAGTGCAAAGGGCGCAGGGCCTAGCCCATCCCTAAAATAAGCATCACTGATGATGTTTTGTTTCAGGGAGGGGGTAGAGGCTGTGGAAGTGACTACAGCCTCTGCCTCCTAATAATGCCTCATAATAATGCTTCATTTGAGTATCACAGTATGCACTGGAATTCTCAAATGAAGTGTCAACAAAAAGGAAGTAGGGAAAAAGAAAAGCAATTAGTGTAGTTATTGAACGGTAAGGAATTTTAAATCTATATTTTCTATAACAAAATAGATGAGATTATGTTATTATAAAGAACTAGCTGTAGTACCCGGCTACGCCCGGGTTAATAAATAACTGATGTTAGCTATAACAAAATAGAATTTGAATATGTCATATTAAGGACCTGTAAGAAAATAGAAGCTGAGCTGTGATTGGTTGCTATAGGCAGCCTGCTAAATCTCCAGCCAACAGTAAACCCTCCCCTGGCCGGGCAGTATATGTTACCTCACACATACACATAATAGACAGCTCATGTGACTGACATCTGCCTTAATTCCCTATATGGCACATGTGTTGCACATTGTCTGTTTTTAATCAGATGTTTATGTTTGGAAAATAAAGATAGCACACGTATGAGGCGAGTTGTGTGAGGTGATTTGTGCACATCTGTGTCTGTCCGTGTGGTGTGTGTGTCCCTGGGGTGTGTGTGTCCCTGTGGGGTGAGTGCATGTGTCCCTATAGGGTGTGTGTGTGTCCCTGTGGGGGGGGGGGGGTCTGTGTGGTGTGTGAGTATCTGTGTTGTGTGTGTCTCTTTGTGGTGTGTGTCCCTGTGGGGTGAGTGCATGTGTCCCTATAGGGTGTGTATGTGTGTGTGTCCCTGTGGGGGGGTGTCTGTGTGGGGTATGTGTGTCTCTGTGTTGTGTGTGTCTCTTTGTGGTGTGTGTGTGTCCCTGCGGGGTGAGTGCATGTGTCCATATTGGGTGTGTATGTGTGTGTGTCCCGGTGGGGGGGGTCTGTGTGGTGTGTGTGTGTCTCTTTGTGGTGCGTGTGTGTGTCCTTGTGGGGTGAGTGCATGTGTCCCTATAGGGTGGCTATGTGTGTGTGTCCCTGTGGGGGGGGTCTGTGTGGTGTGTGTGTCTGTGTGTCCATGTGGGGTGAGTGCATGTGTCGCTATAGGGTGTGTGTCCCCGTGGGTGTGGATGTGTGTGTGTGTCTCTGTGTTGTGTGTGTCTCTTTGTGGTGTGTGTGTTTGTTCGGGTGCGTGGTGAGTATCCAATATTGGGGCTGCACCTTAGCAACTATACACTTGCTGTTACTCTTTGTGTGCGTGTGGTGTGTGTATACATGTCCCCAAGCGTGGTGAATATCTCATGTTGGGGCCCCACCTTAGTGACTATATGCTGGTATGTGCTGTTAGTCTTTGGCGCTTTCATTAAGCCCCTCTCATTCACAACTGTCAACTGGTAACTGTCACTTTTTCCCCATTATGTAGATAGGGGCAAAATTGTTTGGTGAATTGGAATGCGCGGGGTTAAAATTTCGCCTCACAACATAGCCTATGACGCTCCCGGGGTCCAGACATGTGATTGTGCAAAATTTTGTGGCTATAGCTGACAGCTGTCGATTTTCCATTCACTTTTTCCCCATTATGTAGATAGGGGCAAAATTGTTTGGTGAACTGGAACGTGCAGGATGGAGGCGAGGGGGGCGGGATGGAGCCAGGGGGCAGGATGGATGCGGGGGCGGGATGGAGCCGGGCGGGCAAGGTGAAGCCGGAGGGGCAGGATGAAGCCGGAGGGGCAGGATGAAGCCGGGGGGGCAGGATTGAACTGAGGGAAGCAGGATGGAGCCAGGGGGGCAGAATGGAGCTGGGGGGGGGGCAGGATGGAGCCAGGGGTGGCAGGATGGATGCGGGGGGGCAGGATGGAGCCGGGGGACAGGATGGATCCGGGGGGGCAGGATGGATGTGGGGGGGGCAGGATGGAGCCGGGGGGGCAGGATGGAGCCCGGGGTGTAGGATGGATGTGGGGGGACAGGATGGAGCAAGCGAGGCAGGATGGAGCTGGGGGGGAAGGATGGAGCTGGGGTGGCAGGATGGAGCGAGCGGGGCAGGATGGAGCCCGGGGAGGGCAGGATGGAGCCGGAGCATCTAGGATCTCGGGCAATGTGTCTCGGGCAGGTCTTGTGTGTGATCTCTGGAGCCTCCCGCGGGTTCGAGCTGGTTGTGTCCCGGCAGCTGGCGGCTCGGGTGGCCCCGGGGTCAGCGCTGCTCCTGGGTTCCCGCTCCGGGGACTGTCTGCGGCAGGAGGCGGAGGAGCTGTGGGAGATCTGCCCAGGGCTTAGGGTCCACTGGACGGTGGCGGATCTCAGCACGGAGGACGGGGTTGGGAGGACAGTGACCACGGCCGCGGAGATGGGAGGAGGAGAACTGGAGAGGCTGATTATCATCAACAACGCTGGTACGTGAGGAGAGACTGGGGAAGGTGGAAGAGAGACCGCGGAGCATGGAGGGGAGACTGGGGAGCATGGAGGGGAGCCCAGAGAGGATGGAGGGGAGACCGGGGAGGATGGAGGGGAGACCGGGGAGCGTGGAGGGGAGACCGGGGAGCGTGGAGGGGAGACCGGGGAGGATGGAGGGGAGACCGGGGAGCATGGAGGGGAGACCGGGGAGCGTGGAAGGGAGATCGGGGAGCATGGAGGAGAGACCGGAGAGGATGGAGGGGAGACCGGGGGCGGCGGCCACCAATGAGTGGCCTCTGTCCGTGACAGACAGAGAACATTTAGACAATTATATAGTAGATGGGCTTAAAATATAGACTCTCAACTCCAAGGTACGCTCACACTAGCAAAGAATTGGTCCAATTTTCATGCAGAAAAGTAGGATGACTTTTTCTCACTTCTCATTGCTGTATTGTCTATATGTGTTGAGCCCAGGATATGGGGTACTCGGCGGTGAAGGGATTAACTGTGTCATGATGAATGGCGGCCGCGCCTTACCCCGTGTCCTGGGGTATCTTTCAAAAAGGGGTGATATTTACAGAGGACTATTTACAAAGTTTTTGTCGTGATGCCACCTGTAGTTTCTGGTGATTTGCACCAGCGCCGCCACAGTCCGCCGGAGGTAGATGGTATCGCGGCTAGGATGGTGTAGTCCTCAACAGGTAGGACTGGACCTCCGGGGCAGCGTTCCTGTAAAGAAACAAGTTCATGCAAAGAAAGCAAGCTGAGTCCAAAGTCACTGTTCCTCTGGGTACTTTACTGGCATTTGTATTAGTTGCATACAAAGTTACAGTGCAGTATTCCTGATGGTGTGAGGACAGGTAGCTGAACGGGTGGCTACAGGCAGATCTTAGGTGGTATGATGGACCCTTTGTGTGTGCCTTCGTGCTCTACCCTCGTCTGTTCCTTTCCTGCTTCCCAGTGATGGTGTGAAGTGTGGTTACTTAAAGCTAAGCTGACCTCCTTCTTTCTCTCTCCTTTGCTCCCGTCGGATAACCTTCTGCTGGCTGACCGCCGAACCATCAAGCGGTGCCTAGTACCCTCCTTTGGTCGTTCAGGTGCCCCGGAGAAGTGTAGACTCCACGGGTCTCCGGATTTTCTGTGGTCCTAGAGTATCCCACAGGTGCGGGCTCCGGTCCCCGGTAAGCTTTCAGTGTTCAACCTCCTCAAGTTCTTTCTAACTCCCTTCTGGCTGTCTGCTCCTGGGATCTTTCCTTCCTTAACTCCTGAGCTACTTGATCAAAGGCCTTCAGCCCCAGACCCAAAGGTCCAAGACATAGAGGTCAAAAGCTCTCCTTGCTCCCCCTAGAGATGGTTTTATTCCCTCCCGGGTAACCTCCCACTGTGTGATCTAGTGTGGGTGTGCTGGTTAATGGGTACCACCCACCATCCTATGATCCACCTGCAGCTGGAGTGTCTGCACCTCTTTTACGGGTGCAGTACCCCTCTGTGACGCCTGCTTGGCGGGGCACCACATATACAATCTGTTTTATTCTCAGCGGCTATTATTAATATTCTTTGCCTGGCCTTCACTGCAGCTAACATCAGCAGAAGGAAAGGAGGAAATCCAGCATTTGTTGACATCCATTGCTTCCAGACTTCAGATGTGGTGCCACAGACCGGTGCCGGGATACCCACATCACGCTAGGAACCATTGTAGTGGGATTGGGTGGTGAAGGAAGTAGTTAGAGGGAGCACTTGGGAAGGAGTTAAGTCAGGAAGAACACATGTAGATGACGAGGGACACGTGACATGGGGTATAAATACAGTGGGAAAGATCTAGAACGCAGGAAAGACAGTTATACAGCAGGAAGAAAAACAGCTGAACAGCAGAAAGGAGAGTGAAGCAGCTAGAGTCAAGTTGCAGGAAACTAGAGCAAGAACACGTCACAAAAGAAACAGCTTAATTGTCCAGAGGATTGGAGCAAGTGGGAGCTCGTCCTAAGGACAGACTGAAGACCAGAAACAACACCTGAGTGGCTTCAGGAGAAAGAAGGGGTCCCAGAGACACGGGAAGTGAGCAATCCATCTGTGGGGCTCGAATTAATTGTCAAGCGCAAGGCAGTGGAGGGACTAGGCTGAAGAACAGGAGTACCAGGAACCTCAAGACTAGTGGAGAATACAGACCAGGCTCAACTAGCAACCTGGAGACTTTGGGGTACTTCCGCCTTGACACAGTCGACAACTGCGCACATCTGCTGAAAAGGTGGCAACCATAGGGCTAAGGGGAGATACTGCAGGTTTAACCCTAAGAAAAGCCCACAGCTACTGGTTCAGAGCTCTGTGTGGTGAGGCGCAAGGCAGGAGGGCGAAGCAAGCGCAGTGTAAAGAGGCTGAGAAAGGACAGAGAAGGGGTGCCGGTTATATGTCATCCCCTACCTGGGAGTAGCTGGATCCCTGCCTCCAAGAACCCAGTGCTCAGCAGGCTGTTACACAAAGACTGTGAGTAAAAGATCTGAAGACTGCAACCCGCAGTGTCTGTGAACTTTCTTAATGCGTCAAAAGCACCAGAGACACAACTACCAACTCGCTCAGGTACCTAAAGCTGCCCTGGGGGTCAGCCCTACTCGTAGAGGGCCTAAGAACATTGCTGTCCACCATCGGCCCCTAAGAGAACTGTCGTGCAGCGGCGGTCATCTATACCACCACCTGCGGGTGGCGTCACATAAAATTAACAAGTATCCCCAGGTCCAGTTATCCCCTCCAGAATGAACCCTCCACGACAGATACCCTTCACTAAGAAAGAGAGCACCCACACCAAATTTTTAATGACACCGCCAGGGTGACGGAGCCGGGTCTCGGTCCCTGTGATCACCATGATGAAGCCTTAACAAAGCCTGGTTCTGAATATCCTAAGGCCCTGGAGGGGGCGTGTCAAAGACAGTCATTGTCTGCAAAGGATTCTCTACAAAGTATTAAAAATTAACATTTTATTTATGGTAAATTTGCCCAATTATGTATGATTCCCTGAAATGAGGAGGCTTTGTAAAAAAAATTGTTGCAATTCCTAATGTTTCACAGGAAATTTTTGTTCAACCCCTTTAATTAAACCCGAAAGGTCACCTTTCATCTGTATCCAAGTGGTTTCATTTTAAATATAAAATAGTGACATTCAGAGCTCAAATAACAAAGATTCGATCCCTGTCTGAATATTTCTGGATCTAACTTTATGCTAGCACTAAGCTGTAGCCAGTGGGTCACTTGTTGTCCTTCATGCAGCTTTATAGTGGCCGATCTCCCCTGGGAACAAAAATTTGACATTCGATCCATCTGTTCCTTGATATCTGTCATTCAAGCATTATGTGATCAGCTGTTCCTATGATATTGCCAGTTTCTGGTGACGTACATCTAACATGTACATTTATGTTCAAAATAATAGCAGTCCAACATGGCAGATAAGATAATTGTGGCGCCCCTTTGGCAAGGTGCCACAGGGAGGTACTGCACCCCAAACAGAAGATGTAGTGCCTCTGTAGCCGTGGATATGTAGGACCCTACAGAGTCTGCACCCTGCATCCATACAGTAGGCCACTTTAATACAGGGGACCGTATATTTAGTAGGTCCCAGGGGGTGGAGCCTAGAGAACGGGAGACAGGGAGTGAAAGTAGTGTCAGGCAGACGGTGTGAGCGAGGAAGACAGATGCAGGGGACCCTGCGGCAGTAACAGGAGGGCACCTCTTAGGAGAGGGGTGACGCAGACTTGGAAGGGGGTTATTCCAGGACTTTTTGGAGCCAGCTGGAGACCCAGGTCACCACAGGCATACCAGAGCTGAGGCAGCTAGTTAAAGGTCCAACCCTAACTGCAGACCGGCAAGCTGAGGGCCTGACACAAGGGAGCCAAAGCACCCCTAAAGAAGCCCAACATCGGTCCCGCAGCTGGGTCCACGACACCGACACGTAAGAGTCTTTAGGTACCAGACCCCGGGGACTAGAGACTTGGCTCAAGAGGGGAAAGCACAGAGACAGAGGGACAGGACCAGGAATGCCATATTAAGGGCACCACTGCCAAACTCTGGAAAGTCCTCCAAAATCTGCGGCTACCAACCCAGTTCAACCAGACTGTACCGTGTACCATTTTCCACCTGGTGCAAGTAAAGAACTGTTTGAGCTGATCTGGTGTCTGGTCTCCTTCTATCTGCCGCCCGGAGGACTTCTACAGCATCATCGAGGTGAGGACTACTACTCCTCTCATCCACCCCACTGCCCTGAGGTAAAGCTCCACCTGTGGGGAGCTGTACTACCAAAGCTGCATTTACATCACCTCAGCGGCCGGGCACAGCGCTGGTAACCCTAATACCAGGTACCAAAGGTGGCGTCACGTTACCATTCCCCCATCATCATCACCCCCACCCCGCCATTGAGGGTCCAAGGCACGGAACCGGGAACTGACCAGCCGTGATCCCCACTGAAGTAACCACCTGTCCCGGTATCCGAGTACCCCCTACCCTGTCGACTGACTCATAATGCTTTTTTGTGCCATATGACTTATTTTCTCAACCTTTTTGTGCGCTTTAAAAAACTTCATTTTAGGGATGTGTGGGTGTGGCCAGCAGCTGATAACAGTGAGCAGTGCAATGTGACAGCACAGAAAGGACAAGATCAGAGATTGTGAGCTGTATGGAGAGCCAGCAGCCAGATGACTGATCAGAACGGAAGGGCACAGGAGTTTGCACTGATTGTGACATTGTTCAACACTGTGTGACATGCCCACTCCAGGGCCATGGTGTTCTCGGAACCAGGCCAGATCTTTCGGTTCTTTTAAGGGGGGACATCACGGTGACAACCCGGCTCCGTGACCCTGGCGGTGTCAATTAAAAGTACAGGGACTAGATGATGGGGACTAAAGGGAAAGGGGTAGTCATGACGCCACCTGCGGTGTGTGGCTGTAGGTGCCCGCCACTGCTGCAGAACCTCTGGGGATGGTGACCGGCAGCTGAGATAGCTTTGCTCCCTGAGAGTGGAGCAGTCGGTCCCCAGGGCAGTGGTGTAAAGAGGGTTATCTAATTCATTCTTCAACTGGCCCTCCTCACGGCCTCAGCACATGGATGGGTCAGGCGGCCTGCACGGCCGGTGATCACTGCCAAGACAAGTCTCTCACACAAGTACTGGAGTTCTGTACCTTTACTTCTCAGACCAAACCAGCCTACGGGTGTTTCTCTCTGACAATATCTGGTTCAACGGCTTCTCCAGAGACCGGGACAGTGTATTCGAGACCCCCCCCCTATCTCTCTCTGGTGTTCCTCCCTTCCTCCTTCCGTGTTCTTCACTTTCTTTCTGGTGTTAATCTCTCTTTCCGGTGGCACTCTCAGCGCCTCCACACACAACGCCCAGATCTAGCAGCCACAGGCTTCTCTGGCACCACTTCCTAGTACCTTGCCTTAGTACGGTTACCGTTTCCAAGATGTGTCGGGTTGTGAGCCACAGTTCCTAGGGAATGTGTGACCTCCGGTTCGGCAGTTCAGGGCTTCAGCTCCCATGCCGCGCTCAGGGCTAGTCCCTGCTTCCTCCACCAGCCCCTCTGTACCTCCAACAGATACGGGCATACGGATGATCTTTATTCTCTGCCATACCCCAAGGGCTACCTCCTTTCCCTGCGAGTTTCCGTTCCCTTCCCCTCCCGGGATGACTGTGACCGTGCTCCAGTCCACAGGGGTCAGCTCCTCTCTTCTCCACCCTAAGACTGGGCCCTCTCTTGTGCGGGTCCGCCCATGGTAGCTTTTTGGGGCTTAAAGTGTGTGGTGCAGGTGTGGGTCCCGGATCCACCATCACAGTCTTCTCAGAGAACAGGGGCACAACACTCCCGCTAGGAAGAGGGGTGCAATACTCTTGGTGGCTGCCTAACCAGTGGGGCACCACGTGTGCTGTAGCCTGAGGCAATCTGATACATTGTTTCCTCACCAGCTGCAGTCAGGAGCTCACACACAGTGTAGACCCAACCGCCTTTACCCTTATATGGTTATAGGGCCATATTCAGTGTGAAGATGGATCTGACTGAGAATGAACATATGTCTGCTTCAGACAAAGTCTAGCAGGGACATCTTGCTTTATGAATCGTTTTCCACCTGATTTCGCTTTTAAAGTATATTTGAAAGTTTATTAAAATATCTTGCTGTATATTATTGTTAAATAAAAATTTAAAGCGAACCTGTCACCCCCCGCGCATGCGCTGTGCGCCGGGTGTCCAGGAAGTCGTCGGGCTGCGCGCACAGCGCATGCGCTGCGCCATAGAGAACGGAGGCGCACGTTCATGTTACAGTGTGAGGGGAGGCAGCAGCAGGCGACGAGCATGATTGACAAGAGGGGGCGGGCCGGTGGAGCGCGAAACCCCGCCTCCCGGTCTTAGGTCGTCTTAAGTGTAAGCAGTTATATAAGTGCATATTTAACAATGTATAGGGCATCAAAAGGCTATAGCCACCTTCTCTGAATGCAGCCGTAGTGCTGCAGAAGGTGGCTATTTTAGCTTTTGATGTCCGGGGGGGGGGGGTGACAGGTTCGCTTTAAACAGCAGTTATGCTTTAAGTGTTACTATCCGAAAAAATTGAATAATTTTTTTCTCAGGTGTCATCCTAGTTGCATCAGTTTTTTTTCTCATCCCTATTTTTTCACTGAAGCAAGGTAAACTTTTTTTACCCATTGACTTTTAGCAATGGATCAATTAAAAAAGGATGAAACTTGGATGAAACACTGTATTACAAAATCTGTCTTCCTTGCTTCACTCGTTTTACACAGATCCTCATAGGGTACCGGTACACAACGCAATTGCATACAATTTCACTTGCAATTTGCTGGTTGCAGCAAAATCATGGACACATTGTTCTATTTTGTTGCTGTGTACAAATGGAACAATGTCTCCATGATTTCACTGCAACCAGCAAACTGCTAGTGAAATTGCATGCAATATTGCGTCGTGTAACGGTACCCATAGACTTTAATAGTTGCAAAACAGATGAGAATAGGACATGTTATGATCTCACGGACAGAATCCATTTTAAAACTTGGTGTATATATGGATCAATGAGACTCTATGGATCAGCGTGCTAATGAACGTGTCACAAGGGTGGGTGAGTGTGACCCTACGGTGCAAATGCTAAAGTTGTATCTGAGCCCTGGTGCCAAGGCTTCTTTTCCGCTTAAGTATATTGCTTCTCTTGGGGTCCGAGCCTCCAAGGCAGTCTGGAGAATAAGCCTCCATCATAGGATGAGTACCTCCGCACACAGTAATTGACAATGATGACGTTTCAGCATAACTAGACAGTACTTAATACTTGTCATGCTCGTACAGTCCCGGCTCCCAGGTGCAAGCCAAGTTCATGATTATTTTTAATGTATTCTAAAATATTTTCACAGCCAAACCCATAATTATGAACATGTGTCAGAAACGTAATAAACTCAGGCAAATATTGAACCTGGCTATGATAACTTTGTGCAATGAACTGTACACTATGTAACAATATATAAGCCTTACGACATCATACTGAGATCCACAATCTATATATGTTGTCTTTATCCATGTCCAGTTTCCTCACTTTAGTTTTTTTTGGGGCCAGAGACCTCTGGAGGTAACATGAAATATCATTGGGGGTCATACCGCTAAGAGGATTATCAGGGCATAACTCAGCACATGAAGAGGATCATTAAGTATTAAATCCTTCAGGGTTCAAGTTAACGTTCAGCTGCTGTTGGATCACAGAACAAACTCAACTGATAAATCAGCCAGAAAATTAGCTCCTTCCAGAAAACATTTCACATGACTAATACCTGCATATATTGCACTAACGTGAGACATAATTATATTCTTGCCATGAGGATGAGTTATAATTTACACTTACTGTACAATGCAGTTTAGGACTTTGTCTGACATCCACTCCCTTATTATATGATGTTTATATATACGTAAATCCTACTATGATCTAATCAGGAGGTGCAAAACCCGAGGATGACAGATCACTTAGATCAGTATAATGACAAAAAAAAAAAAAAAGACATATGGATGTTAAAAAAACATGTAAATTACATAATTTCCCAAAAATTCACATCAGGAACCTCAGCCTAGAGGGGAAACAGGTGTCCTGGGACTCCCCCATTAAAATCAATGCATGACTTTTTATAGAATTCCATAGACCTCAATGTACAGAACTGTAGATTTTAGCTGCTAATCATCATACTGGGTCCAGGGGTGTCCTTATTATCCAGAGAAATGAAGATCTCTCACCTACCAGAGATTTATAGTATATCCGGAAAATGTACTATATAGCATTGATAATAATCCACAAGAGTATAATAGAACCATTTACTTTGGAGAATTTTGGCATAGGACTGCCTCATAGTGGATGGCCATCAATATTACATGGAAGGAGTTTGCAGCAGTTTTCTTCTTGGGTCCCCATAAGATCAGTTATATCTAGAATAAAGAACATTGTTGAAGTTGTTTACATGATGTCGGTGACAACAGTTATACAGCTTGTGAAGCTGTAGGGAGATTAATCAGGTTAGTGTCAGTAATTATCAGGACATTACTGTCCAGAATATGCATGTCTAACTTATTCATATAGATTGTTTTATTTTTGATTTTCCAATTTAGCCATATAATTTTGTTGGAGATTTCCAGATGGACTGACCAAACAACAAACATAGGTGATGTCAACCCTGCTTCTTACCAAAGACAGATCTAGTGATGAGCGAGTGTAATCATTGGGGCAGGGACACACTGGCGTGAAATAAATTGGTCTATTTCTCATCCTGAAGAGTCGGACAAGTGTTATCTGTTTTTTGATCCGTGTGGCATGCAACTGCTATGCGAGTGTGCGATTTTTTTCTTAGACAACAGCCAAGTGGTGTCCGTGTGCTGTCCATGTTTTTTTTTCTCATCAGCTATTACT
Source organism: Allobates femoralis (assembly GCA_033576535.1). Taxonomy (NCBI): domain Eukaryota; kingdom Metazoa; phylum Chordata; class Amphibia; order Anura; family Aromobatidae; genus Allobates; species Allobates femoralis. The sequence continues at coordinate 179,376,279 of JARQOC010000004.1, forward strand.
GTATAATTATTTACAGGAACATATTAGTGTTCTGAGCTACAGAATGATAATGTATCAGTACAGAAAACAGATGCCACTAGGATGGTCCATGTGCTGTCCGTGATTTTGTCGGACCCATTGACTTGCATTGGTGAGTGTCGCTCAATAATCACATACTGTCGTAGCATGTTGCAACTTTTTTCCCATCCAAATTCTGGATGAGAAAAAAAGGAAACGACACACATTAATGTGTTCTCATTCATTCTGTAACATTGGTCCGAGTGCAATGCGGGATTTTCTCACATTGCACTTGTCCATTTTTCACGACAGTGTCCTTACCTTTATTATTCGCTACCCACACGGATAGTACAGTATTCTCGATACTCGTTCCTCGTTGAGTATCGCTGGTGCTCATGAGTGATGTGCCAATCGTTATCGGTCTGACACATATTGAAAGCTCCCTTCAGTACACAAAGTGAGCTGGCACCTCAGGGAGAGCAGATTGAATGTTAGGGTCTCTCTGAGGGGCACAGCAAGGTGTTTTAATCAGTGAAAACTCAAAAATGTTGTGCCGTGTAACGGCACCTTAAGATGGACTGACTCAGACTGGTATATAGCCCCATTACTGTATATAGCACCCCCATCACTGGTAATTAGCCTCCCATCACTGGTATATAGCCCCATTACAGTATATAGACCCCCATCATTGCACACACTCCCATCCCTGGTGCACACCTCCACAGCATTGTACATACCCCCCATCCCTGGTGCATAGCCCCCCCATCATTGCACACACACCCCATCACTTGTATATAGCCGCGCCATCCCTGGTATACAGCACCCTCATCATTGCTCATACCCCCCCAATCACTTGTATACAGCGCCCCCATCATTGCACACACACCCCCAGCATTGTACACCCCCCTTGCTGCCACTCACTATAAAATAAACTGATCTCACCTATCCGACGATTTTCTCCCAGCTCCCTACGTCCTCTCTCTGGTCTTCTTGCTTCTAAAATCATGTGACGGGGCTCACAGCGATGACGTCACTGCGGCGCCGGTCACATGACTTTAGAAGCAAGAAGTCAGAGGGAGGACGCAGGGAGCCGGGAGAGAATCGCCGGATAGGCGAGATCAGCTTATTATTTTATAGTGAGCAGCAGCAAGTGGGGCATATATTGTGAAGGGGGGGGGGGGGGGGGTTTCAATGCTGGGGGCATATACTGTGATGGAGGGGGACAGTAATGTAATATGCACTGCTCCCCCTGCCGCTGATGGAAAGGGGGATGCAGTCTATATTCATTACAGTAATGAGCGGCCCCACGTGACCTCTATGCTCATGCTCTATGACCTCCTCCAGCCCGCAGTCACCACGCCCCACCCTACTCAGCAACTGTATGACTCGAGTATAAGCCGAGGGGGGCACTTTTCAGCACAATTTTTGTGCTGAAAAACCCGGCTTATACTCGACTATATACAGTAATTGGAAGTTATGATATGTCCTAAAAATGTCTGTTCTATTCCTGATCCAAGGATCTAGGCTTCTACAACCCCTGGCAAAAATTATGGAACCACCTGGCTCAGAGGATGTCCATTCAGTTGTTTGTGTAGTAAAAAAGATGATCACAGACATGGCACTAAAGTCATTTCAAATGGCAACTCTCTGAATTGAAGAAACAGTAAAATCTTGAAAAAAAAAAAGTGCTAGTCAGTAACAGTTACTTTTTTAGCTCAAGCAGGGGAAAATTACGGAATCACTCAATTCTGAGGTAAAAATTATGGAACCACCCTGTGCATTTTTATTCCAAAAACTAACACCTGTATCAAATAAAATCTGCTCGTTAGTCTGCATTTAAAAAGGAGTGATCACACCTTGGAGAGCTGTTGCACCAAGTGGACTAAGGCTACTTTCACACCACGCTTTTTCCCTGATCAGGTTCGATCAGGTTTTGTGTGTCAAAACCAGGAGATGAACCAGGAGAGGAACTTGCAGAGAAAAACTATAATTGAAAGATTGACACCTGATCTAAGTTTTTGAGACACTCCTGGTTTTGACACACAAACCTGATCGCACCTGATCAGGGAAAAAACTGTGGTGTGAAACCAGCCTGACATGAATCATGGCTCCAACACAAGAGATGTCAATTGAAACAAAGGAGAGGATTATCAAACTCTTAAAAGAGGGTAAGTCAACACGCAATGTTGCAAAAGATGTTGGTTGTTCACAGTCAGCTGTGTCTAAAATCTGGTCCAAATACAAACAACATGGGAAGGTTGTTAAAGGGAAACATACTGGTAGACCAAGGAAGACATCAAAGTTTCAAAACCGGAAATTTAAAGCAATATGTCTCCAAAACAGGAAATGTCCAACAAAACAAATGAGGAACGAATGGGAGGAAACTGGAGTCAATGTCTGTGACCGAACTGTAAGAAACCGCCTAAAGGAAATGGGATTTACATACAGAAAATCTAAACAAAAGCCATCATTAACACCTAAACAGAAAAAAACAAGGTTACAATGAGCTAAGAAAAAGCAATCGTGGACTGTGTATGACTGGATGAAAGTCACATTCATTGATGAATCGCGAATCTGCATTGGGCAAGGTGATGATGCTGGAACATTTGTTTGGTGTCATTCCAATGAGATTTATAAAGATGACTGCCTGAAGAGAACATGCAAATTGCCACAGTCATTGAGGATATGGGGCTGCATGTCAGGTAAAGGCACTGGGGAGATGGCTGTCATTACATCATCAATAAATGCCCAAGTTTACATTGATATTTTGGACACTCTTCTTATCCCATCAATTGAAAGGATGTTTGGGGATGATGAAATCATTTATCAAGATGATAATCCATCCTGCCATAGAGCAAAAACTGTGAAAACATTCCTTGAAAGAAGACACATAAGGTCAATGTCATGGCCTGCAAATAGTCCAGATCTCAATCCAATTGAAAATCTTTGGTGGAAGTTGAAGAAAATGGTCCATGACAAGGCTCCAACCTGCAAAGCTGATCTGGCAACAGCAATTAGAGAAAGTTGGAGCCAGGTTGATGTTGAGTACTGTTTGACACTCATAAGTCCATGCCTCAGAGACTGCAAGCTGTTATAAAAACCAGAGGTGGTGCAACAAAATACTAGTAATATATGAGTGTTGTTTTGTTTGTCAGGATTCCATAATTTTTACCTCAGAATTGAGTGAATCCATAATTTTTCCCCCTGCTTGGTCTACAAAAGTAACAGTTACTGGCTACCATTTTTTTTTTTCAAGATTTTTTTTCAAGATTTCTTTTAGTGTTTCTTCAAGGCAGAGAGTTGCCATTTGAAACGACTTTAGTTTTGTGCCATGTCTGTGATCTGCTTTTGTTCTACAAAATGAAACAACTGATTGAACATCCTCCAAGCCAGGTGATTCCATAATTTTTGCCAGAGGTTGTAGTTAAGAGACGTGCTTTGAAAGTGGCAAATGTAGATCAAGCCACTTGGTGGGCCAGCACTTATTTAATGGTTGAGCGATTGTTTGAGTTGAAACCATTTCTTGTAGACATGGCCAACCCTCAGGTAAAAGTAAATGAAGGTCAATGGACACAGGTGGCTGAATTGAAGGCATTGCTTCATCACCCATTTACAGTGACTAAAAAATGAAAAGCTGAGGATTTAACTCTTGGCATTTGCATTAGGGAGTGGAAGAACTTGTTTTACCTTTCCCAAAGAGGAGGTTTACATGCATGGTATTGCTGCTTTAATGAAACAGAAAGAGACACTACTATTAGAAAATAAAATTCTTCTGGCAGCTGTTTATGTGGAGCCAAGTCAAATTGCTGGATGATCAACGGCTTACTAAAGGAGGAGCAGCTGTGACTGAGGTAGCAGTTAGGACGAGCGGCTACAGGACTGCCAGACGCAAGATGACTTGGATCCTGCCAGTGATACTGCTTACACACCTTCAGCCTCGTCAAATGGAGTTTTATTTTGAAAACTGTTTGGCTGAAATGCAGCAGGGAAAAGGATTGCCATAGCAAACATATTGACTATATATCAGCAAAATCTTTCACTTGCTTTCAAAGAAGTAGAGTTCAACCGCTCCTCAAAACAGACTGTGCATGAGGCAATTCTTTTATACCTGGAGATTGTTAAGAGATGTTGCCTGTATGGTTACAACTTTGCAACAAACTCAGGTTAATGTAGAGAGGTGGTTTTCCAGCCTTAAAATAAATCAGATTTGCGGTCATCTATGAAGGAGGATCTGATGGAGACAATACTATATTTCAGAACAAAATTTCATCGACTGCACAAATGTTATTCAGTATGTTTTTGTTGATAGCTGTTCTTTTACTGCATAGTGTATTGAATATTTACAAATTAAAGTTTTTTTGTGTTCTAAAGTTGTATTCCAAGAAATATATTTTGTGTTCTATCTAAATAGCTTGAATATGGTAACATAATGGTGATGAGAAGCCTGATGTCATCGAGTTACTAGAGTAAATTTATAACTGAGCCGTGTATGAGGGAGACAAAGTCAGGGAAGTTAAGGAATCAGAGGTTTGGCTTACTGACTCCACAGCCTGGAAAATATATAACAACTAGAAATAGGCCCGATGATATTGCATCGAGAGTGCGGTGAAATGAACACATGCCGTAGAAATAGCCGCTGAATAGTACAGTCCTCTCTCCAGAAAGTACGCTGTTGTTGCGGGATTTATATGGTGTATATGGAGGCTCAGTGGTTAGCACTGTGTTCTCTGGCTCTGTCCTGTGCTCCTGTACTCTGTCCCTGTGGCCCTGTCCTCTGTCCTGTGGCCCTGTCCTCTGTCTTGTGTCCATGTCCTGTGGCTGTGTCCTATATCCTGTGTCCCTGTCCTCTGCCCTTTCCTGTGCCACAGTCCTCTGTCCTGTGCCCCAGTTCTCTGTCTTGGGCCCCTATCCTCTGGGCCTGTCCTGTTCCCCTGTCCTGTGCCTCTGTGCTGCAGTCCTCTGTCCTGTGCCCCAGTCCTCTGCCCCTGTCCTGTGCCCCAGTTCTCTTTCCTGGGCCCTTGTCCTCTGTCCTGTGACCCAGTTCTCTGTCCTGTGCCCTTATCTTCTCCTTTATCCTGAGCCTCTGTCTTGTGCCCTTGTCCTGTGGCCCTCGCCTCTTTCCTGTGCTCCTGTCCTCTGGCCCTGCCTTCACGTGCCTTCTTCCCCCTGTGCTTTTGTGTCTCTGCCCCCCATTCAGTCTCTCTGCTCTCCCCTCTGTTACAGTGCCCCCCTTCCCAGTGTCTGCTCCTTCCGGTGGGTGGTGACTTAATGTGACGTTATTCCCGTCACCACCGAGGCCTGCGTCGCAGTGCAGTGGAGCTGAGAGGGGCTGGAGGTAAATCTCGTTGGTGGGGATACTGGGCATGCGCGGAGACGGGTACGTCTTGCGCATGCATGAGAGTGGCTTGGCCGCGGCTTCCTGCGCATGTGTGTGCACTGGGAGGCCGCGGCTGGTCGCTCATCGGTAGCGTGGCACCGCTCGTGCCGCGTGTGCACAAGGCGCCGGTCATCCATCGCTCGTGGCGCCAGTTAGTGTATGTGCACACTGGGAGGATTAGTGTCTGTTTTTCAGCGAAATTCGCCGGCGGATTAGCAGCATTTTTATGCAAATTTATGTAAATCGTAAGAAGCATATGAGCTTTCATGTAAACCTATGGGATTTTGAAAACGCTGTGCACACAGTGTCGGTTTTGACTGTCGGTTTCGCCGGCGGATGAGCGGATTTATGGCGGAATAGCGGCATCCAACATGATCCTTTTACCGCCAGGTTTAGCAGCGTTCAGTGGCAGAAAAGTCATGCAGCATAAGCAATGGGGCTGTGCACAGCCGCCTGTAAACCGCCGCTAAACGCCCATCCGCCTGTACAAGCAGAAAAGTGGGAGGTCCAGAGACAGGAAGAAGGAAGAAAAACAGAAGAACAAGAAGCAAGCAACATGGAGTGGTATCGCCGGATGGAGATCCCAGTGCCCCGTCTTCTGCTTCTGGTAATGCTGTTGGGCTGCAATGTATCCATGGGGAGAGATGGAGTGTATAATATGCTGGTGGGCTGCAATGTATCCATGGGGAGAGATGGAGTGTATAATATGCTGGTGGGCTGCAATGTATCCATGGGGAGAGATGGAGTGTATAATATGCTGGTGGGCTGCAATGTATCCATGGGAGAGATGGAGTGTATAATATGCTGGTGGGCTGCAATGTATCCATGGGGAGAGATGGAGTGTATAATATGCTGGTGTGCTGCAATGTATCCATGGGGAGAGATGGAGTGTATAATATGCTGGTGGGCTGCAATGTAGCCATGGGGAGAGATGGAGTGTATAATGCTGGTGGGCTGGAATGTATCCATGGGGAGAGATGGAGTGTATAATATGCTGGTGGGCTGCAATGTATCCATGGGGAGAGATGGAGTGTATAATATGCTGGTGGGCTGCAATGTATCCATGGGGAGAGATGGAGTGTATAATATGCTGGTGGGCTGCAATGTATCCATGGGGAGAGATGGAGTGTATAATATGCTGGTGGGCTGGAATGTATCCATGGGGAGAGATGGAGTGTATAATATGCTGGTGGGCTGCAATGTATCCATGGGGAGAGATGGAGTGTATAATATGCTGGTGGGCTGCAATGTATCCATGGGGAGAGATGGAGTGTATAATATGCTGGTGGGCTGCAATGTATCCATGGGGAGAGATGGAGTGTATAATATGCTGGTGGGCTGCAATGTATCCATGGGGAGAGATGGAGTGTATAATATGCTGGTGGGCTGCAATGTATCCATGGGGAGAGATGGAGTGTATAATATGCTGGTGGGCTGCAATGTATCCATGGGAGAGATGGAGTGTATAATATGCTGGTGGGCTGCAATGTATCCATGGGGAGAGATGGAGTGTATAATATGCTGGTGGGCTGCAATGTATCCATGGGGAGAGATGGAGTGTATAATATGCTGGTGTGCTGCAATGTATCCATGGGGAGAGATGGAGTGTATAATATGCTGGTGGGCTGCAATGTAGCCATGGGGAGAGATGGAGTGTATAATGCTGGTGGGCTGGAATGTATCCATGGGGAGAGATGGAGTGTATAATATGCTGGTGGGCTGCAATGTATCCATGGGGAGAGATGGAGTGTATAATATGCTGGTGGGCTGCAATGTATCCATGGGGAGAGATGGAGTGTATAATATGCTGGTGGGCTGCAATGTATCCATGGGGAGAGATGGAGTGTATAATATGCTGGTGTGCTGCAATGTATCCATGGGGAGAGATGGAGTGTATAATATGCTGGTGGGCTGCAATGTAGCCATGGGGAGAGATGGAGTGTATAATATGCTGGTGGGCTGCAATGTATCCATGGGGACGCATATTGAAGTAATCATCTTTGTTGTTGACTTTTAGATCGAAGCCCGGCCAGAAATATGGGACCAGGGATGTGAATCCTACAGTGACAGGATCCTGAAGGCGCAGTCGTGGAACTCCCTGTGCCGTGAACTTTACCCACTATTCCCAGAGGCTGATCGTGATCTTCAAAATAAAATAGGTAAATGACCTATTTCACATAATCATGTAAATGAACAATTCTTTTTCAATACAGAACTAAATTTTTTGGTTAATTTTTTGGTGCTAGAAAAAGACCTAAAAAGCCGATGGAAATCAGTCAGAGATGCTTTCCAAAAATTCAACACAAAATGGGAGAAAAGTGGGTCTGCACCGCCTGCCAGGAAATGCCCTTACTACCATGAGCTTCAATTTACTCTCACCGGTAGAAATTTGCGTCCGTAAGTATTTTTGGCATAACTTCAGAAAACATACCATATATAGTTGGGTAAAACGCTATTGAAACGTTCGTCCACAAATGTGGACAGAAAAGTACCATACTCGGCTTACAAGCCGTTGTGCTCATGGAAATGTGTCTTTGGGTGTTTGCATGGGCCTGGACGAGGATGGTGGAGATAGGTATGGGTGGGGGTTGCAGATTCAGCGCCACGTCACATGGTGCGGCTACTGGCATATGCACGCCTCACTCTGCCCATCACAGCGCCAGAGTGAGACGTTCACTATGCGATAATGGCAGCCCCCTCATTGACCGGCAGAGCCACCGTGTATGCAGGCACCCCTTGATCATTGAACTTACCCTGAAGTGACTGTCAGCACGCTCAACATAGCATTCCTCCCTTCGTACTCAGGCTGTTTTGTGGTACAGAGCATTTTAACACTATTCAAGCGCTGTTACAACACCTTAGACAGTAGTCTATATTTTTAAAGAGTTTGGTAAAATTGAGGTTTGTCTTTTTCACAAGGTAAACTATGTCATCTTAATATTTGTGTAACTATTTTTTTTAATGTGTAGAACTCAAGGGAACATTCCTCCTCCTCCTACGCCTCGTTCATCTGAAGAACATGGAGCCGAGAGTGGGCAGATTGCTACGGAACCTGGGACCCCCTCAATCCATGATGTTAGCATAGGCGTTTCCTCCTCGGGAACATCCACTCCGGATGTTGAAGGTCAAGAATTGGGAGCAACTGCCACATTCAGTGATAATTTTGCCTCAAGTGCAACTCGCACTTCTTATTTTGAGACGGGCTCTCCAACACCCAGATTAACAACGAGTGGCAGACGTGTACCCCGAAGCAATGCTGGTCGCGGCAATGTCCCATCCTTTGCGAATGAGGCACTCACATTTTTGCAGAAGGCCGGCAATGATGATGAGTTTGATCACGTTGGAGCACATGTTGCATGCTGCTTAAGAAAGATGCCACCTGAGCGTTACGACGCATTAATGCCAGTTCTCTATGGACTTCTAAACATCTACCAGGGTAAAGACCCCGTTCCACATGTACCAACCGTTATGCTTGGTCTCTACCAATTATTTAATGGACAGAACCCCAGAACAGTTGTGTCTGACGGCCAGGACAGACAATGTCCAACGGCACCTCTGCAAAGTGAGCCCAATACATTTCGTCCCACACAAGGTCAACACTTGCAGAACTACACATCATTCACCTCACAGTTGTCTGATGATAGTTCTGCAAGTATTGAAATGGCAAGTCAAAGTTTATTTGGTGGTGATTATGGGAGTCGTTCTTTCACAAATTTGGAATAAAAGGGTGACTAGATGTAAGCTTTTTCTAAGTTTCTGTATGTTTTACTTAAAATAAAAAACCATAAAGGGTCACATGTTTTTTGCGATTAAAATAAAGCGATTCTATTGTTAAACCTTGCCTTGGTTAATGTACATGCACCCACATTTACGCAACACACATATGAAGATGAAGTTTGTATGCGCCTAAAAATTAAGAATAGAGATTTCTGCTAAGACATCGTGCACGTGCACAATCAGCATTGTTGCTACATAGCGTCTATAGTACCTAACAACAGTATTGTGCAGACGATCTGTATTTGCTAACATTATGCATGCCTACACACTTTGGAATTTGTATGTTCACATATACGCTTAGCTTTATTATGTTAAATCATTCACACATACCATAGTATGAGAAACCAAACTTTTATTAAGGTACATTTTTTTTTTTTTTTGTAATTTTGATTTTCCATCTCTCCTTTTTTGGAGAAATGGACTTTATCAATTTTAGAAAAGAAAATATTAGAATACAGCAATATAAAGGAAAACTGGCAATGATTCAAGACAAGAGTGGTTACATATAGTGGAAAGGAAAGACGATACAAAGGCGCAGGTGATATTTGAACTGTGGGTAAGCTCTGCAAGAAGAGAAAAGGTCCTTAATACTTGCAAAGTTTGCAAACTAGATTCCGGATGGGTGGGCAACATGGCTGGAAGAGTATTGCCAGGGCACGGCACCTTCAGGGGTCATGAAATAGTCAGCAAAGGTGTCTCTCACAGCCAAAGCCAAATTTTCAGGCCGTCCAGTAACAAAATTGATTGTGTTAAGGGATCCTACGCGCTCCAAAGTTTCCACGTGTTCATTTGAGTGATCACGCAGAAAGTTGTGCAACACGCAGCATGCCTTAACAACAACATCAACTGTGCTTGGATTCAGTTGAAGAGCTGAATGCATGACCCTCCACTGACTAGTCATGATCCCGAAGGTGCATTCCACGACTCGTCGTGCCCGGCTTAGCCGATAATTAAAAATCCTGCGCCGATCATCCAGTCCCCTACGTGGGTATGGTCGCAGCAGGTTAGGCATCAGGGGAAAAGCTTCATCCGCTACCATTACGTAGGGGACTGGATGCGTGGAACCGGGCAAAGGGTTATCGGCAGGTAACGTGTTGCGATGTTGAAGCACTTGTATACCAATTTGGGAGTTTCTCAACACACGAGAATCCCCGGTACTGCCATAGGCACCCACATCAATGGCAACAAATCGGTAGTGAGCATCGGCCACCGCCATCAGGACCACGGAAAAATATTTCTTATAATTAAAGAAACGTGATCCTGATCGCGGAGGCTTTCTCACACGGATATGTTTGCCATCAACGGCACCTATGCAGTTCGGGAAGTTGGCCACAGACTGAAAGCCTGCTGCGACCTGCAACCAAGTCTCCTCGTTTGGAGAAGGCATCACAATGGGCTGCAAGTGCTCCCAGATCACAGCGCACGTCACCTTAACAATTTGGGAAATGGTGCTTTTGCCCACCCGGAACTGTAGATGTAGCGAGGAAAAACTTTCCCCCGTGGCCAGAAATCTGAAAAAAAAGAGAAAACACAATTAAAAAACATGCCAAATGTACCTAGGCCATTATGCATCGGGAGGGAGAAGACCGGCGGGCTGAAGCAAGAGGACGCCTGGGCCAAACAGAGGAGTGCACCTGGACCGAACAAATGCCTTGGAAGATAGGTAAGTGATCGACTGGAGGGGGGGAGGAGGAGATCTGTGGGGGTGAGGTGCGGGGATACTGAGATGGCGGGCCGGACAGGGGGAGGTGGGGGTTGTGTCTGGCGGCGGACGTGTGCGGGGAGTGTGGTGGGGGGGGCTGCAGGTTGCGGGTGTGGGACCTTGAGGAGCGTTGCAGGGAAGCGGCGCGGGTTAGTGGATGGGGGCTGGCCGCGGGTGGATGTGGGTCGGGGATGGGGAGAACAGCGACAGGGTAGGGGGATAGTGGGGTCAGGGTGGCGAGTCGGTGGAGGCCAATGTCCGGGGGGATGCGCATGCGCCGTGTTGTGTGGATACTGAGGCAAAATCGTATCCACATGAGGACGGATGCAGCGCCGCCCTGGACGGAAAATAGTATCCCTCGCGATTATGTAGTAGATGTTTATATGCAACACTGACCTCAACGTAATAAGCAGACGTTGTTCGGCATGGATCGCAGGACGCATCCTGGTGTTTTGGTACGTTAGTTTTCCACGCAACATCTCCAGCAGATTATCAAATGCATTGATGCTCAGTCTGCAGAATCCCACAAATTTTTCAGGGTATCTAAACAAAATTGAAAAAAACAGAAAATAAGTATAAGTTTTTTGACAACTATGTTGGGGTGTTTCAAAATAATTTGCTTAACATTAATATAATTTTGACTTACCTTCTCAAGTCTTGGTACAATTGTGTAAAGTGTCCCTTCTGACCCCGCTCCGTCAGGAGGGGATGTACCCACATTCGTGGGGTTTCCTCCACCTGTTTAGAATAGAAGAAATTATAAACTGTTAGCACGTACAAAACATATGCTCATAAAAGTGCAAAGTTTACATGGTTTTCAGTTTATGGACAGATAAACATATTGCTTACCTCATTTTCCTCCTCTTCATGATCGATGAGCTGCTGCAAAATGAGCAAAAGCAGCACTTGTTTGTGGACCCGCCGCCAAGTTCGTACTCTGGTGAGTGCCATGATTCTCTGCCTTGGACAAAGGATGCACACAAAGCGTCTGCTAATCCTTTTTTGTGGAAAGAGATCGTGTAGATCATGTGACAGGAAATTGTTTTTTTTTTCCCAAGGTGTTGTTCAAATGACACGTACTTTATTTACAATCTCTATCCTTCACATGAACAAATCCTCCATAGAAAACCGCTCAAAAAACCGCTATGAAAACCGCCAGTAAAACCGACTGTAAACGCTGTTCAACCGATGCTAAAAACGCTCAAAAAACCGCTGCAAAACACAGGAAAACCGCCGGAGAGTCCAGGGCTCTGGACTCTAGACTCCAGCTAAATAAACAGCGGTTTACTGGCGTTGTGGAAGCTGCTAAACCTCCCAGTGTGCACATACACTTATAGCGGCCCAGCTGGCCAGTAATTGCGGCTCGCGATGGCGCGCATGTGTGCCATCGCTCACAGCGCTGGCATCCGGCCGCGGTGCATGCCGGAATAGCGGCACAGGGGCCGGATGCCAGAAACTGGCAATTATTATATAGGATAATGCAAATTGTTAACCTGAAATTAAATTGCTGAAGAAACAACATGTAATACATCTTTGGCAAAAGGTAACGATAAGAAGAAAACTTTATGCCGGGGTTGCAGGGTTGGTTAATGGCAGGAAGGGAAGAGGCCCCTTGCAGCCCTCCAACTTTTTTTTCTTTTAGTGCAGCAATCACACAGCACATCTCTTCAGTTTTCTAACAAAATCTTTCCATTGTGCCAACTTAAGTGTTGTATCACAAGAGAATGATTCAAACCGCCTCTTACCAGAAATCTAGGCCCTTTTACTATCTTACACTTATGCTACTGAACTCATTTATAAGCTAGGTCCTATTGGAATGATGTCACACTATGGTAGGTCACTCCTAGGCTGTTTTTTTATCTCACAGTCTTGTTATCTTTACATGCTGTGTTGTATGTGTAGAGTCTAAATTATGGACCGTTGGTCTTTGTCTTTATATTTTAAAGGAAACTTGACAGCTGATTCTTGATGCCTGCACTATGGATTAGAACGGGCTTTGTTATCACAGCTGTGTATTTATTCGCCATTAGTGTTTCAGAGAAAACGTAATTTTAAAGGCTGGAGACCAAGCGTCTCAGATGACTAATGGGAGGTAGATTCCCGCCAGCTTCTCCCCACCCAGCTTGACTAACAAGTCTTTCCTTATGTGTGTATTGGGAGAAATTTGAAGGTTTATGTACTTGTGCGGTACTTTCTGATAAGCGTTAATGACCTCACCTGGCCGAAGTACACGTTCACAAATGTCAGACTGTGAAGGTACTACAGGTCCCAGCCACTCCAAACCTAGTGGACAAGCAGAGCTGGCTCTCTCCAGAATTTCCTGCACAGACATCTCCCCTAGTACCAGCACCACCTACAGTGTGAGTATGGCACTGCCTAGTGACAGAAGAGAGTCAGTCACAGGAGTAGGGCTCTAGAGATGTGGCACCCCTATCACCATCACCACCTAGAGGGTGAATACAACTGTGCCTGGTGACAGGAGCAGAAGTCACAAGAGTAAGCTCTAGAGGACATGTGGCACCCCTATCACCAGCACCACCTACAGGGTGAATATGGCTGTGCCTGGTGACTTGAGCAAAAGTCAGGCGTAGGCTCTAGAGTTGTGGCACTCCTATCACCAGCACCACCTACAAGGTGAATATGACTGTGCCTGGTGACAGGAGCAAAGTCACAAGAGCAGCCTTTGGTAGGGACGTGATAGGTGATAGCAGCCTTTCATGATCTAGTAACAGCACCACCTGCTGGGGATTTCATATATCGGTTTAGTCCAGCTGCAAAGTATTATGGGAAGAATGCATTGTGGTTATCTCAAGTGACAAAAACTATTTTTTTCTTCTCGCCACGACAGCACCCACATGAGAGAGGGGATCCGCCCACCAGGACAGGAAACCTACAGATAAAAAGGGGCGGTCCCCCTCGCTCCCTCAGTTTGGTTTCCTGTCCTGATGGGAACCTGCAGCAATAAGGCTTACCTGGGTTCAATCAGCCTCTGTGCGGTATCTTTGAGAACGGCAGGGCCTGGAACTCCAGAAGCAGCGTCGGGAAGTCCGGTTTCCGGCTCTCCCCTCGGCTGACTAGGATGTCACGTTGTCAGCGTTGGGTATCCACCCTGACTCGTGGGAGCGCGGTGCAGTATGGACAACCTGCATTCATCCACGGTGACCAGGGGCAGCTTGGGGGCCCAGAGGTATGTATATGACAGGCCTTTTCCGGGCTGTCTCCTGCGGTGGCAGCACCCGCGCTTCCTGGGGGGGGGCTAGGGCTCTGTGGCGCGGACATTTTGCCGCCGGTTCGCGGGGGGATGGGGGCCGTGCCCAGTGGTGGGCGGGTCCGTGTCTCCCGGTGATGGGGCGGGGTGTTAGCGCGGTAGTGTCCGGGCTCTCTCTGGGGAGTGTGGGGAGCCTGTGGCCGCGGCGGTCGCCTTCGGATCCCTGCGCCGGCTTCCGGGCCGCGCCGGCGCCTGCGCAGTAGCTGGAAGCGCTTCTAACCCGGAAGTAGTGCGATTGCTTCCGGGCGACCGGGGAGGTGGCCCCAGCACGGGTGATAAGGAACACAGTGCGTTGGTGGTTTGATCCCTGTGATGTCGTCTCCTGGGGCAGAGGGGCTGCAGCAGCCTGACGCTAGCTTACAGCCATCCAGCAAAACTCGTGATGGCAGTGGACGCAGCAAGGAAGCTGGGTCTGCTGACAGATGTGACCGGAATAAGGCAGGTCAACCATCACAGGCTGGTCCTACACCTCCTGAACCGGTCAGTATGCACAACTCACGGGGTGAATGTGTGTGTTCTCTGCGCCTCTGCTGATCTCCTCCCTTTCTATTTTCTTAGGCTAAGAAGGGCAAAAAGCTAAAGCATAAAGAATGCGCTTTGTGTGCACAGCCCCTTCCTGAGGCATATGTGAAGCGTCTGTGTCAAGCCTGTATAAATCAGACCCTGCAGGAGGAGTCCTCTGTTAAGACGATGGACATTCGTTCTATGATCCGGGAGGAATTGTTGTCCTTCAGTGAGGTGGCCTTGGCTCGGCCATGTTCCTCCAGGGCTAGGAAGCATGTGTCCCCTGGTGTGTCCTCTCCAGAGGGTAGCCCGGTTAGATCTCAGGGTGTATTTAGGTCCCCGTCGGCTTCTCCTGCTTCTTCTTCCTCATCGGATGATGAGGGAAGGTCCTGTTTTCCCCTGGACAGTGTGGACAATCTTGTCAAGTCTATCCGCCACACTATGGAAGTGCCTGATTCTAGGGAGTCTCGTTCAACACAGGATATCATGTTCACCGGCCTCGCGGAAAAGAAGAGGCGAGCTATCCCTGTGGTGGCGGCTCTCAAAGATCTGGTGTATCGTGAGTGGGATAAGCAGGACAGACGTGGGGCTCTTCCTTCTTCTTCCAAGCGGAGATATCCCTTCGATGATGAGGACTTAGCTACTTGGTCCAAGGTCCCGAAGGTGGATGCTGCGGTGGCCTCCACGTCTAAGCGTTCCACCCTCCCGGTAGAGGATGCAGGGTTGCTGGCCGATCCACTGGACCGGAAAGCCGAGATGTTGCTCAAACGCTCTTGGGAGTCTAGCACAGGGGCCTTTAAACCCGCTATTTCAGCTACATGTACTGCCAGATCTCTGTTGGTCTGGGTAGATCAGCTTGAGGATCAGATTAGGTCAGGGGTTCCCAGGGACCAGTTACTGTCATCTCTTCCATTGATCCGTGGGGCCTCGGCTTATCTGGCGGATGTGTCTGCTGATTCCTTGCGCCTGGCAGCGCGGTCTGCTGGTCTGACCAACTCGGCTCGTCGGGCCCTATGGCTTAAAGGGTGGAAGGGCGATTCTCAATCCAAGTCCAAGTTGTGTACGCTCCCCTTCCGTGGAGAGCCTTCAGGAGACGTCCATTCGGCCAGAAGAGGTCGTATAGGGAGAACCGGGACCGTTGGGAACCCAAGGAGGGTAAACAACGGGGTGCCCTGTTTGGGGGGTCTTCCTCCTTTAAACCTGGAAAAAAGTACCGTTAGGTCGGATCTCCCTGTGGGGGGTAGGTTGTCGATTTTTTCTGATCGTTGGGCTGTTATCTCCTCTAGTCCCTGGATTCTGAGGTTGATTGCCTCCGGTCTTACTCTGGACTTTGCCCGTTCTCCTCCAGATTCGTTTGTCCTTACCTCCCCTCCGTTGCATCATCAGCGTGCCCTGGTCCTGGAAATTCAATCCCTGTTGTCCAAACGTGTTCTTGTTGAGGTTCCGGTGGGCCAGGAAGGAAAGGGGTTTTACTCCCCCTTGTTTCTGGTATCTAAGCCAGATGGTTCCTTTCGGACCATAATTAATTTAAAGAAATTAAATTCCTTCCTGGCGGTCCGGTCCTTCAAAATGGAATCTATTAATTCCACGATCAAATTATTATTCCCTAGATGTTTCATGGCGGTACTGGACCTCAAGGATGCCTATTATCATGTCGCCATCCACGTCGATTACCAGCAGTTTCTGCGGGTGGCAGTCGTCTGGGAGGGACGGACTCGACATTTCCAATTTACGGCAATGCCTTTTGGTCTTTCCACGGCTCCTCGTGTCTTCACCAAACTAATGTCCGAGGTGATGGCTTTTTTGCGGCACCAGGACACGCTCATTGTGCCGTATTTGGATGACTTTTTGATAGTGGGTAACTCTTTCGAACAGTGTCAGGCCCGTGTGATTCATGTCATCTCATCTTTGCAGGACTTGGGCTGGATCATCAACTGGGGGAAGTCCAGACTAACTCCCGTGACTCATCAATCTTTTCTGGGTCTCCTTCTGGACTCTGTAAGGCAGCTCTGCCTCCTTCCGGAAGACAAGATTTCTCATATCAGGGCTAGGGTCAGCCAGGTTATTGCTCACCCTTCCCTATCATTGCGGGAGGCCATGTCCCTGTTGGGTTCCCTTTCGTCTTGCATCCCGGCAGTTCAATGGGCGCAGTCTCATACGCGGCCTTTGCAGCAGGCGGTTTTGCTGGCGGAGGTTGCCTTGCAGGGTCGGCTTCAGGGTCGTCTTACCTTGCCTCCGGACGCTGTGGAATCTCTTACCTGCTGCGGGGGTCGCACGTCCGGATCTTGTCAGACAACACCACGTCGGTGGCATATATCAACAAGCAGGGAGGTACTCGATCCCGGACGCTGCTGTCTACTGCGATGGCTATCCTCAACCTGGCGGAGGCCAACTTGTTGTCCCTTTCGGCCCTCCATATCCGGGGTGTCGACAACTCAACAGCGGACTTTCTGAGTCGCCATACCCTCCATCAGGGCGAGTGGGCCCTCTGCCGTCGGACCTTCCGGAAGATAGTTGCCTTGTGGGGTCTTCCGGAAATAGATTTGTTTGCAACCAGGGCCAACAGGCAAGTCAGCCGGTTTGCCTCCCTGGATTTCACGGACGAGCCGGAGTTGTTGGATTCCCTCCAGTTCCCTTGGACCTTTCGGCTGGCCTATGCGTTTCCTCCCATGAACTTGCTTCCAGTAGTCATCCGGAAGATCAGGGACGAGGGGGCGAGGGTGATTCTCATTGCCCCATTTTGGCCCAAGCGGCCGTGGTTTTCCTGGCTCAGAGCCATGTCAGTGTCCGACCCGTGGCTGCTTCCTTCTGTTCCAGGCCTGCTCTCTCAGGGTCCTTGCCGTCACCCTCGGATGCAGGGGCTCCACTTGACGGCTTGGAACTTGAAAGGAGCCTGTTAAGATTGCGTGGGTTTTCAGAGCAGCTTATTTCCACCCTTCTCTTGAGTAGGAAGGAGGTTACGACGCGGATTTATGCTAGGGTCTGGCGGAAATTTCTTCAGTTCCATACTGCTCCTTTTACTCCACTTGTTCCCATCCCTTCTATTCTGGAGTTTCTTCAGAAAGGTCGGGAGTTGGGGCTTTCAGTCAACACCCTTAAGGTCCATGTTTCGGCCTTGGGGGCATTGTATGGATCTGATGTGGCGGGTGACAGATGGGTGTCGCGGTTTATCGCGGCTTGTGAGCGTAGCACCCCGGTTCATGTTGCTCGGTTGGCTCCGTGGGATTTGGATTTGGTCCTTGACGCCCTGATGGGGCCCCCTTTGAACCTCTTGAGGCAGCCTCCCTTAGGTCCCTGTCTCTCAAGACGGCTCTGCTAGTGGCCCTTACTTCTGCTAGGCGGGTGGGTGATCTCCAGGCTTTGTCTATAGATCCTCCATTTCTGTCCATCTTGCCAGATAGGCTTGTCTTGAAACCGGATCCTTCCTACCTCCCTAAGGTCGCTTCCCGGTTTCATCGGAGTCAGGAGATTTTCCTCCCTTCCTTTTTTCCTACTCCGGGTTCTCCTGAGGAACAACGGTTTCATACGCTAGATGTCAGGAGATTAGTGTTACACTACCTTGATAGGACTAGGCCCTATCGGCAGAGTAGGGCTCTGTTTGTGTCCTTTCAGGGTCCTCGTCGGGGGTTTGCTGTTACTAAGAGCACGTTGTCTAGATGGATCCGGGATGCCATCTGCTTGGCCTACTCGGTGACGGGACGCAGTCCTCCGGAAGGGGTGCGGGCGCATTCTACTAGGGCTATGGCTTCTTCGCGGGCCGAGCGCGCTGCGGTCTCCATTGAAGCTATTTGTAAGGCTGCCACTTGGTCATCCCCTTCTACCTTTTATTCCCACTATCGTTTGCATTTGTCTTCTGACTCTGATTTGGCTTTCGGGCGATCTGTCCTCAGCACTGTTGTCCCTCCCTAGTCTTGCTCTCTGCAAATCTCTCATGTGGGTGCTGTCGTGGCGAGAAGAAAAGACATGATTACTTACCGGTAATTGTGTTTTATGGAGTCCACGACAGCACCCACTCACTTCCCTCCCTTGTCACGTTATTTGGTGTGTGTGTGTTTAACGCTTGGGCCTTGCCCGGGGTTTCTTGGGTTTGTACTTGTAGTGTTTCTTTGAGATGTGTTATGCTTCTCTTAACTCTGCGGTTCCCCTCATACTCTGTAAACAAACTGAGGGAGCGAGGGGGACCGCCCCTTTTTATCTGTAGGTTTCCTGTCCTGGTGGGCGGATCCCCTCTCTCATGTGGGTGCTGTCGTGGACTCCATAAAACACAATTACCGGTAAGTAATCATGTCTATCTTTGCCTCAAATGAGAGAATATGTTAATCCCTCACATTCATCTTGTCCTAGTTAACGCATAACCGCTGTTTAAATTTTTATTTAAAGGGAACCTGTCAGCTAGTTTGTGCCCCCTTAGCTATCACTGTCTGTAGCTGCAGCTTTATAATACTATTCTAATCATCCCTGTCTGAGTTCATAGTGTAATTTGAAAGGTGAAAAAAAAAAAATAAAAAAAAAGAATTTATACACTTACATTTCCTTATGTAATGAGACAGTCAGTCTCCAGATTGGAGGACGGAGACTGTCTGGCAGATTAATAGTTAACATTTCAGCCTTATGTTAGAAGACCTGAAGAGATGTCATAACCATGTGACTACAATAGGTGGAGCCAAGTCCCCATAGGACATAAGTTTGCTCACTTAGCTACGCCCACAATGGTCACATGTTAGTTACATCACACAGGTCCTTTAGCCATGCAAGTTAATAGTGAGTTAACTATTATCCTGCCAGACAGTCTCCCTCCTCCAAGGTGTAGACTGAAATGTAAGTGTACAAATGCTTTTTTTTTTTTTTCACCTTTAACATTACACAATGAGCTCAGACAGGGATGATTAGACTGGTATTATAAAGCTGCAAGTACAGATCATGATAGCTGGGGGGGCATAAACCACCTGACAGGTTTCCTTTAATAATCATGTAAAGCAAGTGATTTTTCAAAAGGAGAATTTTGTGTACTCACCGTAAATTCCTTTTCTCTTAGCCTCTAATTGGCGGACACAGGACCGTGGGTGTTATGCTGCGGTCCACTAGGTGGTGACACTAAGTATACTTCTGAAACAAAGAAAACAGTGCAGTTCCTCCCCTGCAGTATATACACCCTGGCTGGATCCAGCCTCACCAGTTTTGTGGCTAAAGCAGTAGGAGAACCAAACAGCACATATATAGAAATAAACCTCAGTTAACTAGAACTGCAAAACACTCTGAACTGAGATAACAAGATAACAGCCTGAAATAGGCAACAGGGAGGGTGCTGTGTCCCTCAATTAGAGGCTAAGAGAAAAGGAATTTACAGTGAGTACAGAAATTTCACCTTTTCTCCTTCGCCTCATTGGGGGACACAGGACTGTGGGACGTCCAAAAGCAGTCCCTGGGTGGGTACACAGCTTCATCATGTCGGTCTACAGGTGGGCAACAGCCGCCTGCAGAACACGCCTACCCAGACTCGCGTCTGCTGACGACTGGACATGTACCTTGTAATGTTTAGTGAACGTGTGAAGGCTTGACCAGGTGGCAGCCTTGTACACTTGTTCGGCAGAAGCCTGGTGTCGAATGGCCCAGGAAGCCCCTAGCGCACGAATAGAATGCGCACGCAGCCCACTTGGGATGGACTGATTCTTGAGTTGGTAGGCTTCCATGATCGTTGTCCTGATCCATCTGGCAAGAGTAGCCTTGGATGCAGACAGCCCCTTACGGTGACCCTCCGGAAGAATGATCAGAGAGTCCAATTTCCAAAAGACAGCCTTTTGGTAAATGTAAGGGCGAAGAGCCCGAACCAGATCCAGTGCATGCAGCGCCTTTTCCACACGATGAACCGGGGTCGGAAAAAAAGAAGGCAGAGTTATGTCCTCATTCAGATGGAAAGAAGACACCACCTTGGGAAGGATGGGACAGAGTGGAGAACCACCTTGTCCTGGTGGAAAGAGAGAAAAGGGGGCTTGCAGGATAGAGCAGCAAGTTCCGACACACGACGGATACATGTGAACGCAACGAGAAACACCACCTTCTGGGACAAAATATGAAGAGAAACATATGAGGGGCTCAAAGGGAGGCCTCTGTAGGGCATCCAGAACAAGGTTTAGATCCCATGTCTCTAAGGGCTTTCTGTAGTGGGGAACAAGGCGAGCGACACCCTGTATGAAGGTCGTGACTTGCGACTTATTTGCCAGCTTGCGCTGAAAGGACAGACAAGGCTGAGACTTGTCCCTTTAGAGATCCTAAGGAGAGGCCGGAATCAAGACC
>JARQOC010000004.1:179397297-179431004 GCA_033576535.1 Allobates femoralis
CCGTGGCATTGTCTGATTGGACTCGTATGTAGCGACCTGCCAGCTCTCGAGTGGACCACCTGCCCCGAGTCGTGTCATGACGATAAATCGCTCCCCAACCTGTTAGACTGGTGTCGGTGGTAAGAACGTCCCAGTTTATTGGTAGGAAGGATCTCCCTGTCCGAAGAGAGGCAGGGCGGAGTCACCAATGGAGAGATTGCCTCACAGATGGAGACAGACGCATTGTTCTGTCTATGGTAGCAGGATTCCTGTCGCAGTGAGAAAGGAGTGCACTCTGTAGGGGCCTGAGATGGAGCCGAGCAAACGGAACTGCCTTTATTGCTGCTACCATCTTCCCCAGTACCCTCATTCCAAAATGAAGGGAATGTGGCCGGGGACGGAGAAGTGTCCGGACACCTTGACGCAAGGCGAGGTCCTTTTCTCGCTGAAGCAATACTAGTCCACGAGAAGTGTTGAAGACCATTCCTAAAAAGGTGATGGTCTGACTCGGGATTGGAGAGGACTTGAGCAGGTTTAGCAACCAGCCTAGGTGGGCGAGGGTGTCCATGGTAGTTGGCACACTTTCCTCGCATTCTCCGAATGACGGTGCCTTGATGAGGAGATCGTCTAAGGTAGGACCACTATGCCCCTGGAATGTAGCACCGTCATGATGGCGGCCATGATTTTTGTAAATACTCTTGGGGCAGTCGCAAGCCCGAACGGTAGAGCTACGAATTGGTAATGGTCCTTGCCTATGGCGAAACGCAGGAATCGTTGGTGAGCCTGGGAGATCGGAATGTGCAGTTATGCGGCCTTGATGTCTATTGATGCGAGAAACTCTCCCTCGTCCATCGATACGATGATGGATCTCAGTGATTCCATGCAGAAGTGACGTAGTCTGATGAACTTGTTGAGTTGCTTGAGGTCTAGGATCGGACGTACCGACCCATCCTTTTTGGGTACTATGAAAAGAATCGAGTAAAAACCTGTGAATCGTTCGTTTGGCGGAACTGGAACAACGATCCCTGCCAGCCGGAGGGAATCGAGTGCCCTGGAAAAGGCGCAAGCCTTTGTCGGAAAACTTGGAGGGGGGGACTGGAAAAACCGGTTGGGAGGACGGGTGCAGAACTCTATTGAGTAACCGGAAGAAATTACCTCCCTGACCCACTCGTCGTCCGAGACGGCAAGCCAAATGTGTTGAAGAAGGTAAAGGTGGCCACCTACCCGGGAGGGGTCTTCCGGAGAAGGGGATCAGTCAGGAGGAGGAAAATCTCTGGGATCGGGATCCCTTAGATTTCGACTGCCGTGAGCGTGACTGCCAGTTAGATGAGGCCCTCTGAGAGGTCTGGGGGTTCCTGTCACTCCTTGGGGATCGGTTATTGGATTGAAATGGGCGGGATGTCGACCAACCAAAGGAGTTACGAAAAGACTGAAAGCGGGTCTGTTGGTGTCGAAAGAGGGAACGTTTGGGTTTATGTTGTGGCAGAGGTACTCTTTCCTCCAATGGAGTCAGATATTAATTTGTCGAGCTTTTCACCAAAAGGTTGTCCACTGAGGTAAGGCAGACTAGTCAGGGACTTTTTAGAGGCTGAGTCTGCCTTCCATTCACAGAGCCAGAGTGCTCAGAGGATAGTAGTGGAATTAAGCATAAAAAAATTCACTGCAGCACTCAGTTACTACCAAAAATGTACACATGCTAATAAGCGGTTTATATATGGAGGAAAAAAATTTAAAAACTTAACGTTTTTTTCAAAAAATTCAATATTCTTTTCTTTTTATTTATTGGGGTTCTTGGTACATATATTGGCCAATATCGGTTTGCTCATCAACCACTCCACGGTGACCCCAGTTCTTATGAGTTCTACGCTGACATCCCTGTCCTCCTTATCCCACTTCCAAGTGGGTGGACACCACCTCACTCTCAGACCACCTGGGAGCAGTAGTAGTAGAATTAGCCGTTGCGATGGCTGAACAGGTTGAAGTCAAGTGCCGCCTGGAGCATGTATTCTGCCACGAGGGATATCTGGGCAGCTAGGTCTGACCTATCTGGGGACTGATGTATGACGGAGGGAGTTTGCCCAGTAAATGACTGCCTTAGCTACCCAAACTGAGGCAAATGACTGGGACAAAGTTGAACCGGTGGCCTCGAATATTGAACGAGCTAACTGTTCGACCTGCTGGTCGGTGGGGTCTTTAATAGATGAACCGTATGGAAGAGAGAGGAGAGTGCGCGTAGCTAAGCGAGAGACTGGAGGATCGACTTGCATAGATTCAGCCCAGTTCTGGCCCAGGGTAGGAAGAAAACGGTAGCGGGATTCCATGGCCTTATGGTTGCCAAACAGTTTGTCAGGTCAGATCCTGTGTTTGGTTATGACTTCCTGGAATTCAGGACAGTCAGAAAAGAATATATGTGGGGGCTTTGCTCACTTGAAGGACATCGTGGGTTCTGGTGTATCGGATGGGGGACTATCCACATTAAGCGTTTGATTAACAGCAGTTATCAGATCCTGTACCATAGACAGGGTGTCTGGGTTGGCCAGATCAAGGGACATATCCTGCTCTGGGTCCGAGTCGTACGGACCCTGAGAAGAAGGGGAGCCTGGTTCTAGGTCCTGCGATGGAGAACCATGGGAGCTTCCCGAGGGGGAGGACTCCTGTGGGTTCTGTTACGGGTAGGAACCTGACATGAGGAAGGGGGCTCTTGAGTATTGAAGTATTCTGGATTTCTGTATTATCCTCCCGTGGCTCAGGGAGCCCAGAAGGGCTGAGTGTGGACCGGGATGGCAGAGCTTGGATGAGAGTTGAGGTCAGTTTCTCCATAGATTGAGTCAGAGTGAGTCAAGGATTGAGCCAGAAAAACAGCCCATTCTGGAGTGGTGCGGAGACTACCAATTGCAGCAGAGGCAATGGGCTCAGGGGTTCTCTCGGGTGCGGAGGCCACCAAAATGGAGGGCTCAGGAGTAGGGTTTTGATCACAGACCTGGCAGAGAGGGGGGGGGGGGTTGTGTGTTTGCTGGGCAGGTGTGCCTTGCAGGTGGCACATGAGGCATAAATGTTTGCCATCTTAGAGGCATTTTTGTTACCTCTAGAGCTCTGCATGATTGCAGTACCTGCTGGTATTGACCCTGTAAAAAGGGTGTGCAGGATATCTCTATGTGCTGCCTGGGGCAATATACTGATGCTGAGGGAGCAGGGTACAGGCAAAACAGCACTATTGGAACAAGGGGGGGCTGCACCGTAGAGGGAAAAACAGAGATGAGCACCAGCAGGAGTTGCTGTGCTCCTTACCGCTCCTAGGGACCGCAGACCAGGTCCTGTGTCCCCCTGGAGTAGTGAAGAGGCTGCCTCCGTGATGCTGGAGACAGTGGGCGGCAAGCAGAAAAGAGGCGCGCAGCAAGTCTCGCGAGATGCGCCAAAGTAGAAGGGTCCACTCGCTATGACGCGGCTGGGACTTGCAAGTCCCGGCCGCGTTACGTCAGGAATCGATGGCGGGTAGGGGGCGTGCCACCGGGTGTAGGCCACAAGCCGGGGGTTAAATTAGGCTGTGCGACTGAAAAAGAGCACGGTCCGGCGCGGAGGACCTGCGGGGCTAGCGCTGCCCTAGTATTAGCGGTGCAGCCCTCTAGGTAATAGGGCCCCTTTACATGTAAATGACCCCAGAACAGGGAAAAATTAGAGGGGGGCAGGGGGAAAAATAGAGGGGGGGAGCAGGGTACATTGGAGGGCCCTGATTACCTTATTGAGGCTCCTCGACCCAGAACACTGGGAAAGGTATGGGGAGGGCATCTTGTGGAGTCTCCTCGACCCATGACCCAGGGAAGGGTATGGGGAGGCATCTGCTCCCTGCAGAGGCGTCCAGTAGTATAAGTCCTGTGGCTGCCACCCGTGATCCCCAGTGGGAACTGGGGGAGATATAATATATAGCTGGAACGCCAGTAGAGGTGCAAAGGAGATCGGAACGCGATGGAACCGTCGCCTTGCTTCCTATCCTTCATGGCAGAAGGGAGTACGTGGAGGTAACACCCCGCGTTCCTGTCTGTTGATGATTTTGGGAAGTCGTATGCGAGGGTACCGTCGCCCTATTAAATCTTCAGTAAAACGAGGAAAAAATAAAAAAGTAAACATCTAACTATCTACTAGTAATGTGGTCTATGGACCGCATCTACCTCCTAATGACACTAAGCAAAAACTGGTGAGGCTGGAGCCAGCCAGGGTGTATATACTGCAGGGAAGGAGCCGCATTTTCTTTGTTTCAGAAGTACACTTAGTGTCGCCTCCTAGTGGACAGCAGCATAACACCCATGGTCCTGTGTCCCTCAATGAGGCGAAGGAGAAATATACTTATTCATAATTCTTCCACAATGTGTCCCCACTAGACTGTGTGTGAAGCAGACATATACTGATTCTCAAAAAAAACCTATTAGAAACAGAGTTTGTAGCCCATAATCTGTTATAAAATGTTAATTTTATTGGTATACAATTAAAAATACATATATGAATATATGCATATAATGCAATAATTTGGATGCATTTATCATGGTTGTTTCATCATATAATGTCTTTTTTTAAAAATATTGAATTCATATATGTATTTTTAATTGTATACCAATAAAATTAACATTTTATACCAGATTATGGGCTACAAACTCTGTTTCTAATAGGTTTTTGCTAGTTTGAGTTTGCCTAAGTGCATTATTGGCCTTTATCGTGTTTTTTTTTTTTTTAATATACTGATTCTCAGTCAGATCCATCTTCACACTGAAAACGGCGACATAACTATAAGGGTGGGGACGTGGCACAGTGCGCGAGCTCCTGACTGCAGCTTGTGATGAAACAATGTATCAGATTATCTCAGTCTACAGCAGAGTTGCTAAACAGTGTCACAATGTCTGGATTAGTGCAAACTCCTCTGTCCTTAGCATAAGCTTCTGATCAGGCACCTGGCTACACACAACTTAGTCACGATCTCTGTTAACTGCTTCTCTGCTGGCAAATCTCTGCTCCCTATCAGCCTGCTCTCAGAAGCTGTGGAAACACACACACAGTACTGGTAGACACTGAGAAACGTTGGGCACACCCACACAGCCATAAAATGCAGTTTTTAAGAGCACAGAAAAATTTCAGAAAATACATTATTGAAGATAAGGAAATGTGAAATGTTTTTATAAGGTAAAATACCATAATTTTTCCATACATAACTGATAATTAGATATGTCATGTGATCCACCACATTGCCTGATGAGTGATTACCCAAGATGGGGCCTATATCATGTACTGCACCCTGGATCTGGCTTAATCCCAAGTAGGAGGACTCCATGTATCAGAGTTGTCCAGCAGATGCAGCCAATCAAGATACTAACATCCTAGTAGAATGTACTAAAACTCCCCACCCATTAACAATAGAATTCCCCACCCTCTAACGCCTTTTTGCCTTCCTGTAGAAATACATGAGTTTCAATAAATTTCAGTTAGTGTGCTTCCGGGCATAAGCGGTAGTACTTGAAACAGGACCCGTTTGTGTCATTTACTCGCGACGTGCACAAATGCCTGATTAATTTGTTTATGGTTGACGGAATTGTGATTGACTTCTGCCCTCAACAACATCATATGGAACAAATAAAGCATTATCTTAGCAGCTATGTAACCCCCTCATTAAAAGCCAGAGCAGCATTGTTTTTTTTCACCATCTGTTGCACAGTACTTACCTTTCCAGGGTCTACCCGTGTCTCCACTGCTGCTCCTGTTGCTTGGCTTTGGCAGCGGAGCTGACAACATGTTGACAGCCAATCAGGGAGCTCAGTAGCTCTTAAGGGGGCATTTTGTCTACACTGGCAGAGGCGCTGAGTTCACAGATTGGCTGCCATGCTGTTGACCGGACGTCGATGCAGAAGCCAATGACAGACTCTGAGAAGTGGCCGAGACTCTCCGGTGGAGTAGTACATTTTGCCACTTTTTTAAACTACGGCCAAGGAAGAACATTATCTGAAAGGAGACCCCAATAGATGGAGAGTAAATCAGAGATTCTGTTTTACGTTGTACTTAGAATAATTACATAAGGACTAATGTATTTCGTAAATTTATTCAATGAATAGAATCCAAACTATGTACAACATGAAAAATATATAAGCATGTTACAAATCCTCATCTTCATCTTCCTCATCACTTATGACGTATTTCTTGTGCTTTTTGTTGGGCTTGTCTTCATCATCCGACTTCCTCTTCTTTGACGATTCTCCCTCCTAGATAGGAGAAGGACATCCCAATGATCATTAATATAAAACATTTTCTGATGATTTTAACTATAGGACATGTGATTGTAGTCTTCATAAATTGAGCAATACCAATGATAAATTCACAATTACTTTGAAAGTTGATATTGCAATTATGTACAACTCAAATCACTTCCAGTGGGATAGTGTCTGCTGGGGCACATGTGAATTATCAAATGCTGGAATTACTAGGCTGTGCGGTGCAAGATGATAACACACCGCTGACCATAGACCTCTAAGGAATATGTAATTCCTGGATATCAGACAGTATGTAAGTTTGCCACATACACCATCTTGGACTCACCTCCTCATCACTGTTCAGTTTCTTTGCTTTCAATAGTCTCTGAGCTTTGTCTTCGTCTGAACCTTCATCACTGTCAGATGAGTAGATACGGGCTCTTTCCTCTATAAAATATTCTAAGATTCAATATGACTCCACATACAAGCAACTCTACAGCACAAGTTAACTAGCAATTGATTATCTAGCGCTACAGAAATGAATAATATTAGGAACATCTTAACTACCAAAACTGCACTGCATTTTTTATTTTGAAGCTGCAGTGCGAGTATACAGCACAAGAAGGAGAGATTCCCACCAATGTGCCCCCTGGTGGACAAGTGATGTAAAAGCATACTGACTACAACCTCTGATGGGACATCATTCTCTTTACCTCTTCCTCCCTTATATCGGTTCTTGATAGCGGCCAGGCTGATTGACTCTTCTCCTTCGTCATCATCATCATAGCGGTCAGGCTCCAGATAGTTGGCACTCAGACCACGTTGGTGCTGCTTTTCCTTGATTCTGCGCTGCTGTGACTCTCTGCGGATTGAAGCTCTCAGCCGCTCCTCTTCTTTCTGCATGTAAACGAGGAAAGGCTTTAGTTCTATAGAAAACTTACAGGTTGTGTTCATGCTTCTGGTAGGAGATTTCCAACAACGGTTCCAGAATTTATGTAATACAAGCCTGGTGGTATTAGGTTCTCATAAATCTTATCAGATGTAGCGGCAACTATATCAAAATGTAAGGCGTGATTTGTATCAGGTTCAACAGCTCTGTATATATGTATGATATGGGTTTAGGAATTATCCGAACTCTGTGTGTACATTTCGTACACACAGAGCCCCTAACACATAGGAGGACACATGTTTTACCTTAATCATTTCTGTTCTCTGAGATTCTGGATCACGTCCTGCCATTGGAAGAATCCTGATCTTCTGAGTCTTCGAACATCTGTCTGCCAGGGACAGGGTCATCTTCCTGTGAGTTGCGCTGTCTGTGGAATGAGGTCTGGAGGATAACAAAGATGTATATCAGATTACTGTGTTACAGCCCATTTATGATTACTAAAAGCAATAAAACCTGAGTTCTGATTTTATAGTCTATACCAATAAGGATACACATAGTATGGCCATATATCAAGGAAAGAAATTGCTCAAGTATTTTTTGATTATATCTAGGAGATTGATACTTGAGACCTCCATAGAAAACAGCCCTGAAATGCTATCGATTGGGCCTAACATGGCATGAAAGCTTTGTCAAATATGCTAATGGTCAGTGTGGTTTGGGCATGCTGGGGAGCTAAGAAGAGGGGGGCCATTCCAACCATGAATTTTAGTAGATTGTTTTATTGGAGTGTCATCCTCCATTGAAAAACCAGTAGCGAAACACACGTTGGGGCAGTCCTCAAACCTGGCATTAGCACTTTGTCTACCCAACCATCTATTATGGGTTTCAGGCTTTCATTTATGCACGTCACTTTAAACTGTACAACTTGTATGTCTGAACCCTGTGGTTGTCTGTGGGCTTCAGGATCAGTGGTTTTATTATTTTAACCACCCCTGCATTGCACTTTCTATGGGAATTCTTTCCCTGTTAAAATATATCCTTATTTATATGAAGCATAATTGACATGTGATATTATACTATGTGTGGTGGCACGATAATCTGTAATTTATTAATTGCGATATATGCATTTCATCGCTGTTTGCTTTGATATGTCATTTTTTTTTTGATCATGGCTTTTTCCAGACTGTGTTGGCTGATCTACTTTAATTCCCTCTTTGACGTTTTTACATGTAATATTCTGTGTGCAATAAATAATTGTTTGTATTACTTACCTGAACATAGTACTCCACTGTGTGTATACACGTGATACGAGTGTATTCTGTGACTAATTTATGTCCTTATATCCATATGAGGTGAATATGTCATGATTTCATCATGACTTTGATAGTCAAACTATATTGTGTTGGTTGTTGGTTTCTTTTGATTCACTCCCCGCTCAGCCTGGTTTATTGTGCGGTGCTTTCCTCTGACAAGCGCTACGATGTGCCGATCATTAGTTTATCACAGGACTTGTCAGGTGAAGGCCGTTCAAGGCTCCAGCAGACTCAGTCGGCAGAATGCTTGACCGAGCTCACATCAGGCTTTACTCTTCTCTATCCGAATGTGACCTTGACCTGCATTAAACTGACAGGTTCTGTGATAAACTACCTAATGATCGGCACATCGCAATGTAGGTCAGATACAAGCACCACACTGTAAACCAGGCTGAGAGGAGAGAAGTGTGATCTGGGCATGGTGCCCAGACTGCCGTCACTCAGAGGCTGACTTGCCCTACTACCAGTGACGTGCCCTACTCAGTTTGACCATTTCCGGTCCCAGATTGGAAGTAGCACAGTCAGAACATCAGAGGAACATGGGAGCCACAGAGAGATGAGCTTACAAGGGGCAGGGTAGCAGTAGACGTATATTAGGAAAGTGTTCGGTCAAAAGAAAGGGGTGGAATTAGTAGTGGAAAACCTCAACCTTTTTAAATGTACCATTTTGGACTACATAACTTTTTTGCTCACTTTTTTTTTTACATTTTTTGTGGCAGACTGAACAAAAAAATAGAAATTCATAAATGGTTTGTATTTTTTTCGCGGCAATCACCATGTGGTAAAAGTAATCAGACTTTTTCTTCGGGTCAGTGATGCCACATTTATATGGGGATTTATGTTTTTGTTCTTTTTTGTTCTTTCCACACTGAAATTATTTTTTTTTTCACAATTTGTTTTTTTCTTTGTTATATTAATAGCTGTATTTTTTTTTTGCCAACAAATCTTTATAAGAATTTGCCCTTTGTGGGATGAGATGACTTTTTATTGATAGTATTTTTTGTATGAGATTTTTAATCATTTTTCAAACTATTCTTTGTGTGTCAGTATAACGAAAAAAGCTATATATTTTGTGTTTCTTTTTATCTTAAGTTAAATAAAATGACAGATTTACAGATTAGTCTGTTCCGGACATGGCAAAACCAAAATGAGTATTATTTTCCTTTTTACCTTTTACAGAACAAGTGTCTTTACCTGCAAAACAGGTTTCCTTTATTCATACTTTCCCTTCTATTTTTATCACATTTTTCTAAACTTTTTTTTTTCTTGTTACTTAGAGCTGGAAAAATTAATGTCCTGTGGGACTAATTGCTGATCTAAAACAAAATCATTGCAGGGTATTAGCTCAGCCAACCTCACAAAGGAAGGAGGTATGTCAGGTCCTTGCAGGACCTTAAAGGCTACTGTGGCTGGGTGGCGCTACAGCCATTATTCAGCCAGGGGTCACCATGTAGACCAGAGGTCCCAACTGCAAGCCTCGAGGGCTGCCAACAGTGCAGGATTTCCATAGTATTGCACAGGTGTTAATGTGATCAAATGCACAGGTAATGATTCCAACCCCTGTGCAATACTAAGGAAATCCTGAAAACATGCACTGTTGGTGGCCCTCGAGGTCTGGAGTTGGGGACCCTTGATGTAGACCATAAACATGCTGCGATCAGTCACACTGTGCAGATGGGAGCAAAGCGGCATCAGAGGAGTTGAAAGTCAGCGCTAGTATCAATCAATGGTGTTACTACAGGGTGTCAGCTATGGGATTAGCTTACACACGTTGATTTTGCTGGGTTTGCTAGTGAGCGGAAATCATTACACTAAACATGCACGACGATTTGCAGGAACGCACTTCCTGCTGCACGTACACATGCAGCGGATGTCATGAAGGGGGATACACACTTATTGCACATTCACCCATAAAAATACTCATAAGCTAAGAAATGCATAACAATTATAAAATATAGGGCATGATGGAAAATAAGCAAGAAGATAATAAATAAATAAAATGTTACCTGAATGTCAGCTTGGTCTTGAATACAGCCTGACCTTGTAAACCTGTTCCTTGTCTGATGAAGAGATGGTTGTGGTCTCCTTGTAATGGAGCTTTGTACACATCAAATACTTCATTACCCAAGTGTAAGGACATACTGCAAGAGAAATTGCAAACATGATGAAAAATGTTAATAACGAAGTAAGATCACAAAGCACCCACTGATCTCAAGGAGACCAGTCAAGAGACTTCAATATCGAAGTAAGAGTAGAGGGGCCCTACAGCCTGACACCTACCTGCCATCTGACCATTTCACAATACGTGCATTACTCTCCTTGATGTCAATTCCCTCCTCGTCCTTGCGGGTTCTCCATCTTATGGTATTTTCCACCTATTTGTAAAAAAGAAATCGTGGACATTTTACCAATTTATTGGTCTTACAAATCAGAGGGCAGTGAATTGAAAAAGTGAAGGAAAACTAATGATCTGTGGCAGTCAAATAGTAAGCAAAATAATTTTAATCACTTTAAATACATCAACTCTTTGGTTGGTTTCACATCGCATGATTTCAAGAATCCGTGTTCATCAGTGTTTGGGTGCCAAAACCAGGAGTGTCTCAGAACACAGAGCAGGTGTCAATCTTTCAATTATAGTTTTTCTCTGCAAGCTCCTCCCCTGGTTTTGGCACACAAACACTGATGAACACTGATCCTTGAAATCATGCAGTGTGAAACCAACTTTTATCACCCCAACATGAGTCAGAATGAAGATAAGGCAGCAAATAATAATGACAAGACAGTAAACAACACAAATACCTTCTCCAAAACTAAGCTTCACCCATCACTACAACCTTGCAAATGTTCCAGCAAAGGGAGAGTCTTGCATTTCCACGTCATGTACCCATCACAGATCTGTATGTCTTTTGTGCACATGCAGACATCTATCCTTTATATTGTGACTTCATCAATTCTATCTTCAGTAAAAGCAGTGAGTCTATGGACCTCTCTGCCACATGACG
Source organism: Allobates femoralis (assembly GCA_033576535.1). Lineage (NCBI taxonomy): Eukaryota > Metazoa > Chordata > Amphibia > Anura > Aromobatidae > Allobates > Allobates femoralis. The sequence goes on from JARQOC010000004.1 coordinate 179,408,708, forward strand.
ATGTAATGGGTGATCCACTACAAAAGCACAAGGAGGCCTGGATGACTTGTAATATAATATTACAGGTTATTGCTACTAGATTCCATGATAGAACAATGATCCAAGGAAATAGTCCAATTCTGGATATATGGAGCTGGGAAGGAATTTTCCCTAAATGTGGAAATTAGCATCTGCCCCATGGAGCCCTCGAGGACAGGGTCCCACTCCCTCCTGTCCCTGTTTGTACAGACTTCATGAACATATTGAACTTGTCCTCGTTTGCCCCCCTATCATGTAAAGCGCCAAGGGAACTAATGGCGCTATATAAATAATAATAATGGAGTTTTTTTGCATTCCTCCAGATCAACATGTTAGGGTATAGGTTGGACTCAATAGACTTGTGTATCAACACTATTAAAAACTATAAAACCATAAATCTTTTCATCATATTCGCCCGACGTCTCACTTTAAAAATACAAAATTATCTACATGAATAGAAAAATACCTTTAGTTTCAGCCTAGTTCGGCCTTCTTCATCCAACATTTCTTCATCTTCAAACTCATCTTCATAGTATTGTGGGTCAAAGGGTCTAAAGACAAACAAGTTCATAAGAAATCTGACCTTACCAATGCTAATGTCACATGGTAACAATATATGATGGTGTGAAATGCAGATCAATGTCTCCATGTAAAGCCACTTGCACTGTATCAATACTGCTTCTTGCCATTCTCTAAATGTCTCTTATAGGAAAGGGAGGACCTCATTACCTCCAGGCAGCTCACAGCCAGACACCAGACCCTCCCTCAATGAAGTATAAAGTTGGTATTTGAAAATGGCTCAATTTCTAGCAGACTTCAGATAAAGTCTAAATATATTTATTAAAAGACTGATGAGAGAACCCCTTCAACAAGGAAGGTTAAAGGTTGAGGGATATATATATAGACGATAGAAATGTCAGAGTTGCAGTTTGATTGATATTTTTTATGCAGCGGTGGCAATCAAAACATAGTATCTACCCCAAAACGGTAGCAATAAAAAGGTCAGCACACCCCACAAAAAAAAAACAAGCCATCGTATAGCTCTACAGACCAGAAAATGAAGTTGTGGTCGTATTTCCAGAAAAAATTTTTAAAAAAAAGTCGTAATTTCATGGCACTTTGCCCTGTTTTTTTTTTTGTTTTTTTTTAAACCAGATAAGTTTTTAATAAATTAAATTCACACTGCAAACAACATATTGCAAAGTGCATTATGTCCTTTCTTATTATAACCAAACTAGATGGGTGCCGATGCACAATGCATCGGGATTCTAGCTGAGCGAGTCTCTGACTCGCATGGCCGCTTCGCGGCCAATGCTTCGCGCTGCTAGGCGACTCGCCATGCCCGCTGCGCGGGCATAGCGAGTCGCCTTAGAACTGCTCGCAATGGCCGCTTCGCGGCCAATGCTTCGCGTGCTAAGGCAACTCGCCATGCCGCTGCGCGGGCATAGGAGTCGCCTTACAACTGGTCGCATTGGCCGCTGCGCGGCCATGCATTTTTCGTATCACATGACCACGCTGAGTCGCATGCGACTTTGGTGCGCGAAATCCATTCGTGATTATTAATAGATAAGTTTATTGGTCAAATATTGTCCCTGACCGAAAAAAAAAGGCACATGTAGCACATCCCTAATGCAAATTTCAGAGTACTAACGCCCCGCCCCTCCCACTCCCCATCATCCTTCCCATATCCCCGAACAGCATTGAACACATGTTGGTTTATGCTACCGTCAACCACGTAGACCAAATATTTTCAAACATTTCCTCTTTATGCCTTCTCTTATATATACACTTTCTTCCATATTAATTACCTGAGTTAATTGTCCAAGAAATTCCCCCCTGGATGGGGGTTCTTCCTCTATCCATCTCCATGCTATTAATTTACGTGCGACGTACAGGACCCGTGCTATCGCCAACTTATGCATATTCTCCACCTTAAGTTCCTCCACATATCCAAGCACACAGCCAAACACGCCTTTGATTTTAGAAATCACCGTAATCCAGAACCCCAATAGTCTGGGACACGACCATAACATACAGAGCAAATCAGCTCCATCAGCTTGACACCTAGGACAACTAGAATTATCCCGCAGACCCATTTTGAACAGTCGAACCGGTGTTTTATATGTTCGATGGACAATGTACAATTGGGACAGTCTACCCAATTCGCTGATAGGTTCCCCACTGATCCTCCGTTATGTCTCCAACATCCTCTTCCCACTTCTCCTTAGCCTTCATCGGGTATTTCCCGAAAAAAGGTGTGCAGCAAATCTTGATATATACCAGATACGACCCCTCTTGTTCCTTTCATCATGCAGACATAATCCAGCACAATGTCCTTCTGAATTGTCGTATCCGTCAGTTTACGTTGGGCTTGCCAGGCATGTCTAATCCTCGCATAATGAAAATCCCACTGCTCAGGAAGATCAAACTGTTCTCAAATCAAATGATTTCAAACGACCCGCACTCAATAACTGATTCACATGCAGTATTTCCTTCTCCTTCCATCCATGCATACTGCCCAATTTTTTAAACTCAATCAGCCATTCATTATTCCTGGCAGGGGAGAAAACTGTCAGTCCATGCACTCCTCTAATAGTCTTAAAGGAAACCAACCACCCCAAATGACCCCCCCGGACTGTTAATATGTGTCCCTACACCCAGCACACACATTTGGGGCAATCGTTTTTGCTAAAAAAAACGGTTTAGTAGAAGCTAAGATATAGCTTTATGAAGTTTAATAAATCGTGACGAATGGGTGTTACCTAGCTTTGTCCTCGTGCCTGTCAGCCTCCTCTTCCCCCTCCCTTCAGTGAAGCCCTTCTGTGCAAGCCGAAAATGCCCCGCCTGTCTACTGCTGCCTGATAAATTATGCACGCCCATCTCTGCACCTAAGAGCCTGGCCGCGTCATGAAGGGGGCGGGGCTAGATAGCGTCATGCCGGAGCCCCGCCCCCTTTCATGATGCGATCTAGCCCCGCCCCCTTCATGACGCAGCCAGGCTCTTAGGTGCAGAGATGGGCGTGCATAATTTATCAGGCAGCAGTAGACAGGCGGGGCATTTTCGGCTTGCACAGAAGGGCTTCACTGAAGGGAGGGGGGGAGAGGAGGCTGACAGGCACGAAGAAATGCACGAGGACAAAGCTAGGTAACACCCATTCGTCACGATTTATTAAACTTCATAAAGCTATATCTTAGCTTCTACTAAACCATTTTTTTAGCAAAAACGATTGCCCCAAATGTGTGTGCTGGGTGTAGGGACACATATTAACAGTCCGGGGGTGGTCATTTGGGGTGGTTGGTTCCCTTTAACATCCTCCCAAACCTTATATATCAATCCTATCGGGGGGTATTGAGGGCTCAACGTCTTGAAAGTACCATCCTCCAACCCTTGAACCAATGGCCTCCTCCCAGTCATATACACTAATATACGGTATACCGACCCAGTGCATTCTGCCTCTTTCCACCCCCTGAAATGTTGTCCCTGCACCGCCAAAAAATACACTCAGGGGTTGGGCACCGCCAGTCCTCCATCATCTTTCCCTTTCTGTAGTGTTTCCAATTTAATTTTGGCTTGTCGTTTAAAATAGTATTAAACCTATAGAACACCCTTTTCGGGATCCAGACAGGTGCATTATGCAGGACATGCATCAATTGCAGCCACTTGGACCTGATTTTCATTACATCACATGTTAAATCAAATGGTGTCATTTAAAAGAACAAATGGTCCTGATATAAAAAAAAAAAAAAAAAAAAAAAAAAAAAAAAAAAAAAAAGGACTTCATACTGCTATGTGGGCGGAAGAAGAAAATGTCATGGAAAAAAGCAAAAGCACAGATGAAAGATCTCGACTTTAAAGGTGTTTACCCACACACAAAGTTAATTTTAATCAATAGATCTTGAAATAATAATACATTTCCACAATTGGAAGGGTTTAAAAAAATGTTCCTGTGCTGATATAATCTTATATATGTGTCCATGTATGTACTGTGTAATGGGGGTGTCTGACTGTACAGAGACATGGTCTGATCATACCACATCTCCTGTGCTGAGATAATCTACTACAGTTGTGGCCAAAAGTATTGACACCCCTGCAATTCTGTCAGATAATACTCAGTTTCTTCCTGAAAATTATTGCAATCACAAATTCTTTGGTATTATTATCTTCATTTAATTTGTCTTCAATGAAAAAACACAAAAGAGAATGAAGCAAAAAGCAAAACACTGATCATTTCACACAAAACTTCAAAAATGGGCCGGACAAAAGTATTGGCACCCTCAGCCTAGTACTTGGTTGCACAACCTTTTGCCAAAATAACTGCGATCAACCACTATCGGTAACCATCAATGAGTTTCTTACAATGCTCTGCTGGAATTTTAGACCATTCTTCTTTGGCAAACTGCTCCAGGTCCCTGATATTTGAAGGGTGCCTTCTCCAAACTGCCATTTTTAGATCTCCACAGGTGTTCTATGGGATCCAGGTCTGGACTCATTGCTGGCCACCTTAGAAGTCTCCAGTGCTTTCTCTCAAATCATTTTCTAGTGCTTTTTGAAGTGTGTTTTGGGTCATTGTCCTGCTGGAAGACCCATGACCTCTGAGGGAGACCCAGCTTTCTCACACTGGGCCCTGCATTATGCTGCAAAATTTGTTGGTAGTCTTCAGACTTCATAATGCCATGCACACGGTCAAGCAGTCCAGTGCCAGAGGCAGCAAAGCAAGCCCAAAACATCAGGGAACCTCCGCCATGTTTCACTGTAGGGACCGTGTTCTTTTCTTTGAATGCCTCTTTTTTTCTCCTGTAAACTCTATGTTGATGCCTTTGCCCAAAAAGCTCTACTATCTCATCTGACCAGAGAACATTCTACCAAAACGTTGTAGGCTCTCTCAGGTAAGTTTTGGCAAACTCCAGCCTGGCTTTTTTATGCCTCGGGTAAGAAGTGGGGTCTTCCTGGGTATCCTACCATACAGTCACTTTTCATTCAGACGTCGACGGATAGTACGGGTTGACACTGTTGTACCCTCAGACTGCAGGGCAGCTTGAACTTGTTTGGATGTTAGTCGAGGTTCTTTATCCACCATCCGCACAATCTTGCGTTGAAATCTCTCAATTTTTCTTTTCCGTCCACATCTAGGGAGGTTAGCCACAGTGCCATGGGCTTTAAACTTCTTGATGACACTGCGCACGGTAGACACAGGAACATTCAGGTCTTTGGAGATGGACTTGTAGCCTTGAGATTGCTCATGCTTCTTCACAATTTGGTTTCTCAAGTCCTCAGACAGTTCTTTGGTCTTCTTTCTTTTCTCCATGCTCAATGTCCTACACAAGGACACAGGACAGAGGTTGAGTCAACTTTAATCCATGTCAACTGGCTGCAAGTGTGATTTAGTTATTGCCAACACCTGTTAGGTGCCACAGGTAAGTTACAGGTGCTGTTAATTACACAAATTAGAGAAGCATCACATGATTTTTCTAACAGTGCCAATACTTTTGTCCACTCCCTTTTTTATGTTTGGTGAGGAATTAGATCCAATTTGGCTTTAGGACAATTCTTTGTGTTTTTTCATTGAAGACAAATTAAATGAAGATAATAATACCAAAGAATTTGTAATTGCAATCATTTTCAGGAAGAAACTGAGTATAATCTGACAGAATTGCAGGGGTGTTAATACTTTTGGCCACAACTGTATATAATCGTCTAATTCTGTCTGTCTGTCACGGAAATACCGTGTCGCTGATTGGTTGCGGCCGGACGCAACCAATCAGCGTCAGGCGCTGTCCGGCCGTGAATTGGCACGGGATTTGAACCACGCACACCACCGCAGTCAGGAGATCAACTGCGCCAGCCGCTGATCTCCCGATGGTAGCCGCGAGTCGCCTCCTGCCGCACGGAGGTCAGCGGCGATGCAGCCGGGAGATGCATTGCTGGTAAGATCTGACTGTTTGACATCTCACCAGCGACCATGTAGTGACGCTCCAGCGATCCCTACCAGGTCATATAGTTAGTCGGGATAGCTGGAGCTTGCAGCTGAAGTACCCCGACCGGCGCTAGCGAACTCACTCAGTGTGGCTGACAGGATCCCACCGACCGCCATATTGTTGCTGAATCGCTGGTGAGATCTGACTGTTTGACATCTCACCAGTGACCACATAGCGACGCTCTAGCGATCCCTACCAAGCTGTCAGGATAGCTGGAGAGTCGCCAAGTGTGATGGTACCTTACTGATCGCTGGTGAGGTGTCACATGTGCAGATATATTGAACGAAGCCACGTCGCTGTTGTAATAGTTTATATATTTTGATGATCTGTTTAATAATTTCGTTCAGTTGTATTAAGTTCTATGAGCAATAACATTCAATGATAATGTATATATTTTACCCAGAAGATCCTGTTGCATTATTCTTAAATCTTCATAAACAAACTACATACATATTCTAGAATACCCGATGCATTAGAATAGGGTCACCATCTAGTCTTACATATGTGTCCCTGCTATGTACTGTGTAATGGATGTGTCTGACTGTACATTGACATGATAAAGAACATGTTTGTTCGAAACGTCGAATGAGGACGGAATAAAAAGATATTTGGAAGATAAATCACCACCTTGTGATGGGCTGTCATTTCTTGCTATTTATGCTGTACAGGGACATGGTCCGATCATACCACAGCTCCTGAGAGGGGAGGGTACTAAAGACATTACAGAATGGGATCGCAAATAATACTTTCTTTGAGATAAAACTTTTTTTTAACAACAGGCAGGGAAATGTTTCACATTAAAGAAATAATCAGCTGTGACCCCGTGCTGTAATGTCTGTATACTCTTTTGTGTCCTCCCTGGCCCAGGAGGTGTGGTATGATCAGACCATGTCCCTATACGGTCAGACACGACCATTACACAGTACATATCAGGGACATATATATAACATTATCCCAGCACAGGAGATGTGGTATATTCAAACCCAGTCTCTATACAGTCAGACACATACACTACACAGTACATGTGCAGTGGACATGCATGAGATCTCAGCACCAAGACATTTTTTTTTTAAACATCCAATTGTGAAAATTATTCTTATTCAAAGATCTATTGATTAAAATGAACTTTAAAATTACCTCTGTTCATGAAAAAACCCCTTTAAGAGGTTAAAGAGAGCAGTCGCACACAAGCAACTGTAGATCCATTCAAAATCTATAGGTCTTATTTATGCAGAGGAGCCCTGTATTGAAGACCCCAATTCTAGTTATTAGTGGAGGTTTCACTGCCTATACATTTATCACCTAGGATGTGGATAATACCTCTGTTCTATGGGAGACCATCTCAAATAAGAAGTAAGCTGTGACTATCTGGACATAACTAGCTCTGCCCCAAGGTCGATCACAGGGCAACTCACCAAGATTAGGGAATATTCTCTAAATACTGATCTGGACTCCTGAATCATTGTGGGATTTACCTCTAAGGCCCCTTTCACATCATGTTTTGTTTCTGTCCGTAGGGATCCTGTTTTTTGCAGGACCACACGGACAGGAACGGACAGGGCCACATTTGATACTCCGGATGCCATTTCTGTGTACAACTCCAGAAACAGAAAGAGCTGTGAGGAGCTGGAGCCTGCAAAGTTAAGCCAAGTGGTATCAGGGCTGACTTTCACTTTCGCAATGTCTCTACATACATTGGTGAAAGTGAAAGCAATGGTTTAGAAAAAAAAAACAAAAAAAACAGCTTATCTCTCCGAGTGTCCCGCAATGCATGGCATCCACGTCAGATGGCTGCAAGACCTTAATCAGCTGACCGGACAGGGCGAGGAAACCCGATCAGTTGATATGTCACATGACAGCATCAGCTGAGCGTTTTTGGCTTGTGATTTAGACCATTTAGCTGATGCTGTCATGTGACATCAGCTGATCGAGATTCCCTGCCCAATCAGCTGATTAAGGTCCTGCAGTCCTTGGACCTAGGTGGGGAGTTGAACATTTTTTTTTTTTTTTTTTTGTAACACAATGCTTTACTTTAATTTCACTTTAGCAGTGTAGGTAGATACACTGCTAAAGTGAAATTACATGGGAACAGAGCAGTTTTAGTGTACCGAATATGCTCAGTACACTAACACCGGATCCGGGAAACTATCCTGTTTTTCCCGGATCTGAGCTCCATAAACTCCCATGTTATTTGAATCTGACAAGTGTCGGATACAATGCTGTCCGATTGTGTCCGCTGCGCCCAAAATCGGAGCAGTCTCCGATTTTCGGAACGTGAAAAAAACAGACACAATCAGATCCCTGCACACATGGATGGCCATTAAGGACCAATTCATGCCCATCTGTGCCCATAAGGATACATGGGGGCCAAATCAGATCTGTGGCTATCCGTTATACAACGGAAAGCCACGGATCACAAAAAATGTGATATGAAGGGGGCCTAAGATATTCCCTGACCGTGCCTTACCTGGGCTCAACACTGAGAAAGTTAGGGAGCTTCACAAAATACAAGTCGTTTCCAAGGTCTGTGTTCACTTTGGGGATCTCCACTTCTATTCTGGTCTCAGGAACAGGTTCCTCTTCAGGGTGGTCCTGGTCCATTCCATCTTCATCCTGGTGAATCATGAAAATTGCAGGACATCAGTCTGTCTAACGCAACATATTAAGGTCTGTGCATACATTGCATTTTTGCTGCTGTTTTGTCATAAAACCTTAAGGCATTGCTAGTACCATCAAAGTCCATGAGAATCCTCAAGTCTTATGTAAATGTGGAGTATTTTCTCCGTGCAGACTTGGTCCAGATTTAAAGTCTGCAGTATGTCAATTCTTTCAGCATGTTTGCTGCAGATTTCACCCATTGTACCTTAATAGGTGGGGTGAAAATATAGAACAAAAGCACATATAAAAATATGACAAAATCAAGTGTATTTTAAGTAAAGCATTTTTCATTCCAAGAGAATCACAGAAATGGTGCAAATACTTACCGTGTGCACATACCCTGATAAATATGTTCCGAATTGACGAACACATTGTTCTGCCCATTTAGGCTCATTAAGAGAAAGTAATTCTAGTTTTAACACTTGTTGTAACCTGTGAGATGTGACATGTTATCTTGTTACTTCAATATCTATTGTTCTATGCGCTCTTGCTGGAAGACAATGACAATGACATAGAGGGACACTCAAACACTGAGCATAACTCCATTCACTACTAATCTTTACCATGTATTGTATTTCACGGTTTGTTTTCTTATGTGCTCTCGCCACCAATTTTTATCACCCCATCCCACCTACATCACCCCTCATTCACATCAGCCCCTCTCTCCTGCCCTACTCTATGTACAGCTCCCATGCTATCTTCAGTTTACTGAAGACTCTCAGCCCATCATATTCCAAAGTTTGTCACAATAAATCATGTCCTAAGTCCAAAAACCATCTGCTCTTTCTCTTTTTACTGCTGCTCCTCTCAGGTGATATCTCTCCCAACCCTGGTCCACCCTCTGCTAACTTCAACCCCTCTCCCACCTCACACAGAAACCTCACTAACCTTATTAATATCACCAGCACACCTTCATCTCCCTCTTTTAATTGCGCTCTCTGGAATCCACGGTCTGTATGCAACAAACTTCCCTTCATTCACAATTACTTCCTTACCAACTCTCTTAACCTGCTGGCCCTCACAGAAACCTGGATCCAGGATTCAGACACTGCTTCCCCTGCTGCTATTTCTTACAGCGGCTTACACTTCTCTCACTCCCCTAGACCTGGGAACAGACGTGGCGGTGGAGTTGGCCTCCTCCTGTCCCCACAATGTACTTTCCAGCCCCATCACTCTCATTCCCTTCTTTTGAGGTCCATACCATTAGGCTATTCCATCCCCTCCCCCTCAAAGTAGCGGTGGTATACCGCCCCCCAGGGTCACCCACCCAGTTCCTCGACCATTTCTCCACTTGGCTCCCGCATTTCATGTCCTCAGATTTACCAACCCTTATTCTGGGAGACTTTAACATTCCCATAAACAGCCCCATCTCCCCATCTGCATCCCAGCTCCTATCTCTAACTACCTCTCTTGGCCTATCACAGCTCTCAACCTCTAAGACGCACGAAAACGGTAACACCCTTGACCTTGTCTTTACCCGGCTCTGCTCATCCTCCCCCTTGGATAACTCAACTCTACTCTCTGACCACAACATTCTTTCCTTCTCACTCACTAACCCTCGGCCAACACAGCCCAATCCTACCTATCACACATCCAGAAATCTACAGGCCATTAACCCTCAAGCACTCACAGACTTCCTCATCTCATCTCTGTCCCCAATCTCTTCAATCTCCTCTCCAGATCAGGCAGTAAATCACTACAATGACTCTCTCAGAAGCTCCCTGGACCAAGTAGCGCCCCTCACCCCGCAGAACCTCCAAACAGAGAACAAAACAGCCCTGGCTCACACCACAAACTCGATTCCTCCAGCGATGCTCCAGGAGTGCTGAACGTCTATGGAGGAAAACTCGCTCACCAGGAGACTTTATCCACTATAAATTCATGCTAAAAACCTACAACTCTGCCCTTCACCTTGCCAAACAGACCTACTTCACCACTCTGGTCTCCTCACTATCCAACAATCCAAAAAAACTCTTTGACACCTTTCACTCTCTCCTCAGTCCTAAAGTGCAGGCCCCCCATCACTGACCTCTGTGCTGACGACCTGGCTTCCTACTTCATGGAGAAAATAGACAACATCCGCCAGGAAATCAGCTCTCAGCCTCCAAGCGCTGCCACCCCCATTCTTCCCCACATCTCCTCCGGTTCACTCTCCACATTTGACCCAGTCACAGAAGAAGAAGTCTCCAGGCTCCTTTCTTCCTCTCGTCCCACCACATGCACTACTGACCCCATTCCCTCACACCTGCTCCAGTCCCTCTCTCCAGTCGTCACCACTCATCTAACCAAAATCTTCAATCTCTCCCTCTCTTCTGGCATTTTCCCCTCCTCCTTCAAACACTCGATCATTACTCCATTATTAAAGAAAACCACTCTCGACCCAACCTGCACAAATAACTACAGACCAGTCTCCAATCTCCCCTTCATCTCTAAACTCTTGGAGCGCCTGGTCTATTCCCGCCTCACCCGTTACCTCTCCGCTCACTCTCTTCTAGATCCATTACAGTCTGGTTTCCGCCCCCTTCACTCCACAGAAACTGCCCTCATCAAAGTGACCAATGACCTTCTGACAGCAAAACGTAATGGTGACCACTCTCTGCTTATTCTCCTTGATCTCTCTGCAGCTTTTGACACTGTCGACCATCAGCTCCTACTCTTTATGCTGCACTCCATTGGCATAAAGGACACTGCTCTCTCATGGCTCTCCTCCTATCTTTCTGACCGCTTTTTCAGTGTATCTTTTGCTGGCTCCACTTCTTCCCCTCACTATTGGGGTCCCTCAGGGTTCAGTCCTTGGCCCTCTCCTCGTCTCTCTCCACACGGCCCCGATTGGACAGACCATCAGCAGATTTGGCTTTCAGTACCATCTTTATGCTGATGACACACAACTATACACTTCAGCCCCTGACCTTACCCTGCGGTATTAAAGAACACCAATGACTGTCTAGCTGCAGTTTCCAATATCATGTCCACTCTCTATTTGAAACTAAACCTTTCCAAAACTGAACTTCTTCTGCTCCCTCCATCCACGAACCTCCCTAAATTGGACATCTCTCTCTCAGTATGCGGCACCACGATAACGCCTAGACAGCAGGCTCGCTGTCTGGGTGTTATGTTTGACACCGATCTCTCCTTCTCCTCCCACACGCAATCTCTCGTCCGCTCCTGTCGCTTACACCTGAAGAATATCTCTAGAGTCAGCCCCTTTCTCACCCTGGAAACAACAAAAACCCTCACCGTGGCCCTAATCCATTCCCGCCTTGACTATTGCAAGTCTCTATTAAGCGGCCTCCCCCTCACCAGACTTTCTCTTCTCCAGTCCATCCTTAATGCAGCAGCCAGGATCACCCATCTGGCCAACCGTTACTCAGATGCCTCTGCTCTGTGCCAGTCATTGCATTGGCTGCCCGTATACTACAGGATCAAATTCAAATTGCTTGTTCTCACCCACAAAGCTCTTCACAGAGCAGCACCCCCCTACCTCTCCTCCCTCACCTCTGTCTATCACCCCACCCGCTCTCTACGTTCCTCAAATGACCTTCGATAACATCTGCACTAATCCGATCCTCCCACTCCCGGCTCCAAGACTTTTCCAGAGCTGCACCAAACCTCTGGAATGCTTTACCCAAAGAAATCAGGACTATCCATAACTTGCATGGCTTCAGACGATCCCTAAAAACGCATCTTTTTAAAGGTGGCCTATCATACTCCCTAATAGAAGTCCATTGTACTGTAGACAGTGAATGGGCTATCCTCTGGACATTACTCTTCTACAAACTCCACCAAACCATAAAGGTCTACACAGACTGTCTGATGACCATCCATGTAAGCTTAGCCCTATGCCCCATTTCCTCAAGATGCCTGGACCATCAGTGCAATAAGCCCCGGCACCTTGTGCAACCCCTATCCCGTTGTAGATTGTAAGCTCTTTTGAGCAGGGTCACCTTCATTTCTCGCTTTATTTATTGTATTTTTTTTTCACATTGATTCTATGCCTATTGTTTTGTATCCAATTATTGTACTTTATTTGTTCTCTACTGTAATTACTGTATTTTCTGTACTCTAACCCTACATTGTAAAGCGCTGCAGAATATGTTGGCGCTATATAAATAAAGCTTTATTATTATTATTACTATGACGTTTAATATGTTTAACACAATCTTGCAGTATTCCTGCATATCTAGGAGACTTCTTCTTTAAGAACGTAGTGCATTGTGGGTCAGCCCTCTGCTTCTCTGAGAAATGAAGCAGCCATCAGTACCAGACAGGGTTCCAAGGTAGACATGTTTCTTGCATCCTGCTCCCCTCGTGAACTCCCATCATCCTTGTCAAGTTAATCTGGTGAGAGTTATACTCCTGTCTGTATGTTTGTTACACTATAGCCTGTTTGGGTTGTACAGTAATCATTTTTATATGGGTATTATGTCTGTAGAGATGTGTTTCTCATCAAGCTTCCATTTTAGTCTAATCATCCTCTGTGCTGTACACTGTCAGGGCTGTTTGTTTGATATATGTACCCTGTGCTGACTTATGCTTCCTGTTCTGTGTATTGTCACTACTGTTTGTATGATATATATGCATCCAGTGTTCATTTGTGATCTTTGTGCTGTATTATCACTACTATTGTGTCTGTGATATGCTTAGCACGGATTTGTTTAATTTGTATTCTTATCATTTTACCACATTGAATCATCATCACTCACTGAACAATAAACAGATTACAGAACCAACAGTGTTTACTTGGGATACAGAGAAGGTTGAGCTGTATGCTGAAATACACACAGCATAGAATGTGAAGGAAGGCAGAACACATATAAATGTTAAAATGCTGCCTATTGACTACTATTCATCAATCAAAACTGGTTCAAAAGAAAAGTAACTGCACCTCATATTCAGATGTCCTAAGGAAAAGGAAAGCAGGACACTGATTGCTGGGGAAGGGGATTCCTGCATTTTCCCTATATTCCAGTCTGGATAGTCCAAAATTATCAGTAAATGATTATGGTCCAATATGACATCCACACATAGATGGGCATAATGTGACGATGAGTGGACAGTATAAAAAAGAGAATTTTGTTTACTTACCGTAAATTCTTTTTCCTTTAGTCCTCAAATCTGGGAGACCCTGACATTGGGTGTTATATGCTGCCCTCTGGAGGTCACATCAATTATAGGAGAGATTTTCTCCTCCTTCTCCTCTGCAGCATATACGCACCCTGCAGGAATACTGTTAGTTTGGTATATAAGCAGTAGGAGGAAAACATTATACTGTAAAACAGGAAAAGTATAAGGCCAGAACAATGGCCAACAGTGAGACTATGTGCTGTACAAGAGGACGCAGGTACGCCCTTAGGGCAAAAGGGTGGGTGCTGGGTCTCCCAGATTTGAGGACTAAAGAGAAAAGAATTTACGGTAAGTAAACAACATTCTTTTTCCTTGTCGTCCAAAATCTGGGAGACCCTGACATTGGGACGTCCAAAAGCAGTCGCTGGGTGGAAAAAAACCACTGCACCCTAAAAGGCAACTCAGACATTTACAGGTGGGCCACAGCCGCCTGAAGAACGCGTCTGCCCAGACCTGCATCCGCTGAGGCATGAACATGTACCTGGTAATGTTTAGAAAATGAAAGCAGGCTTGACCAAGTTGCGGCCTGACACACCTGTTGGGCTAAGGCTTGGTGCAGCAAAGCCCAAGCGCCCACAGCCCTGGTGGAATGCGCCTTGAGTCCCGCCGAGGGCGACGTGTGCGAGGCCAGGATAGGCCTCTAATATGGCCGTCCTGATCCAGCGGGCAATTGTGGCCTTGGAGGCGGAAGAGCCCTTGCCGCGTCCGGGCGCGAGAATAAAGAGAGTCAGTCCGACGCAGAGGAGCTGTGCGAGACAAGTACACTCTCAGAGCCCTGACCAAGTCCAGGTTGTGGAGGGCCTTTTCAAACCTGTGAACCGGGTTTGGGCAAAAAAACGGAAGAGAGATATCCTGGTTGAGGTGGAAAGGAGAGACCACCATTGGGAGGAAGGAAGGAACAGGACGTAGGACAACCTTATCCTGATGTACCACCAAGAAGGGAGGCTTGCATGACAATGCCGCCAAATCTGACACCCGCCGGAGCGAGGTGATAGCCACCAAGAATGACACCTTTTGTGAAAGGGTGGACAAGGGAATATCTGTGAGAGGTTCAAATGGAGGCTTCCGAAGGGCCGAGAGAACCAAATTGAGATCCCAAGGATCCAGAGGACGCTTGTAGGGTGGGACAATGTGGGCCACCCCTTGCATTAATGTGCGAACCTGTGGGAGCCTAGCCAGCCGTTTGGAATAAAGGACAGAAAGAGCTGAATTCTGTCCTTTCAAAGAGCTCAGGGAAAGACCCGTGTCTAGACCCGACCGAAGAAACAAGAGTAATGTCGGCAAGGAGAAGGGCCACGGGGAGTGGCCTTTAGCAGAACACCAGGAGAGGAAAATTCTCCACGTCCGGTGATAAATCTTTAGCGAGGCAGGCTTACGGGCTTGTTTCCTGGTGTCCTGAACTTCCCGGGGAAGACCCGATTGTGTCAGGACCCAGGATTCAAGGGCCAAACAGTCAATCTGAGTGCCGCAGAATTGTGGCGGAAGAATGGACCTTGAGAGACAAGGTCTGGATGATCTGGCAGACTCCAAGG
This sequence comes from Allobates femoralis, assembly GCA_033576535.1. NCBI lineage: Eukaryota > Metazoa > Chordata > Amphibia > Anura > Aromobatidae > Allobates > Allobates femoralis. The sequence goes on from JARQOC010000004.1 coordinate 179,424,015, forward strand.
TTCGCCGTCGGCGAGTTGGAGCGCTCCGGGAACCAGGCTCTCCTGGGCCAGTTGGGAGCGATTAGGATCACACGGCGACACTCCGTCCGTATCTTGCGGATCACCCGAGGTAACAAGGCCAGAGGTGGAAAGACATATGGCAGGCGAAACTGAGACCAATCCTGGACCAGCGCGTCCGCTGCCAGAGCTCTGTGGTCGTGGCCCTGGCTATGAAAGCCGGAACCTTGTTGTTGAGGAATGACGCCATCAAGTCGACATCCGGAGTCCCCCACCGCCTGCAAATGGCTTGGAATACTTCCGGGTTGAGAGACCATTCGCCCGGGTCCATGCCTTGATGGCTGAGATAGTCCGCTTCCCAGTTGTCCACACCTGAAATGTGGACCGCGGAGATGGCGGAGCCTGTGGCCTCCGCCCAGGATAGGATCTTTTGGACCTCCAGCATCGCCAAGTTGCTGCGAGTGCCTCCCTGATGATTGATGTAAGCGACGGCCGTCGCGTTGTCCGATTGGATCCTCACCTGGCGGCCGTTCAGGAGAGACTGAAACGCCAGAAGCGCCAGATAAGCCGCCCTGATTTCCAGAATGTTGATGGGAAGGGAGGACTCCACCGGAGACCATGTACCCTGAGCCCTGTGAAGGAACACCGCTCCCCAGCCCGAAAGGCTGGCGTCCGTGGTGACCACTGACCATGACTGTGGAAGAAGAGATCGACCCTGAGACAGGGACGGATATGCCAGCCACCACTGTAGAGATTCCCTCTTTTCGGGGGACAAGGAGAACTTGTGTTCCAAGGTCCTCGGATTCTTGTCCCAGCCTCGAAGGATCTCCAGCTGAAGGGGACGCAGATGGAGTTGTGCGAATGGGACTGCTTCTATTGAAGCCACCATTTTTCCCAGGATCTGCATCAGATGCCTGATGGAGTACGAGCGAGGAGGGAGGATGGAGCGAACTCCCGCTTGGAGAGAGACGGTCTTCTCGTGAGGCAGTCGCACTAGAGCTGCTCGAGTGTCGAATTGCATGCCCAGATACACGAGACTCTGGGTGGGCACGAGGACCGACTTCGGGAGGTTGATAATCCAGCCAAACCTCTTGAGAGTCGACAGAATCGTGGAAACAGCTTGGCGGCATTCCTGATGCGAGGGTGCCTTGACCAGGAGGTCGTCCAGATTAGGGATGACCAACAGCCCCTGAGAGTGAAGTATGGAGACCACTGACGCCATCACTTTGGTGAATACTCGCGGAGCGGTGGCCAAGCAAAAGGGGAGGGCCACGAACTGGAATTGGGCGTCCCCAATCGCAAAGCGCAGGAACCGTTGGTGAGCTGGGGCGATTGGGATGTGTAGGCATTCATCCTTGATGTCTATGGATGCTAAGAATTCCCCTTGAGACATCGAGGCTATCACTGAGTGATTCCATGCGAAAGTGTCTCACTTTGACGTGCTTGTTGAGGAGCTTTAGGTCCAGAACGGGGCGAACGGACCCGTCCTTCTTGGGCACAATGAAGAGATTTAAGTAAAATCCCTGAAATCGATTCCTTTCGGGAACAGGGACGAGGACTCCTTCGCGCTTCAGAGCCTCCAGCGCTTGGTGAAAAGCGTGGACCTTGGCGGGAGGGGGGGGGGGGGGATGTCATGAAGAAACGGCTTGGAGGGACTGAGTTCAGTTCTATGAAGTAGCCGTGAGAGACAATATCTCGCACCCATTGGTCTAGGACGTCGGAGAGCCAAATGTCCCGGAACTGGGACAATCTGCCCCCGACTTGGGGTGCGGAGCTGGATCCGTGCGAGTCATGCAGAGGCTGTCTTGGACGGCTTCTGACCAGAGGACTTTTGCTGGCGAGAACGCCAGGAGGAACCCTGGCCTCAGGCGGGCTGGGACTTGTCGGAACGAAATGTTCTGTTGGTAGAGGAGGATTGTCTGGAGGACCAGCCAGGGGAACGAAATGAACGAAAGGAACGGAACCTGGCAGATTTTTGCTGCGCAGGTTTGCTTCCCTTTTGTTGGGGCAGGAGTGTACTTTTGCCTCCTGTTGTGTCCTTGATAAGTTCGTCCAGACGTTCCCCGAAGAGACGATCCCCGGTACAGGGAATCCCTGTAAGATGCTTCTTGGAAGAAGAGTAACCCTTCCAATCCCGAAGCCAGAGAATTCTCCGAATGGCGAGGGAATTGGCAGCTGCCACTGCTGAACGTCCGGCTGAGTCAAGCACAGTGTTGAGAGCATATTTCGATACCATGGCCATTTGTTCTAGCAGGGGAGACGCCTCAGGAACTTTATCGTAGGTCATGGAATGAACTGCGTCTGTAAATGCAGAAAGTGCTTTAAGGGACCAGGCAGCTGCAAAGGCGGGAGGGAACGCAGCGCCAATTGCATCATAGATTGACTTGGTTAAAAGTTCAATCTGACGGTCTGCCGAGTCTTTCAAAGAGGAGCTGTCGGCGATGGAAATTGTGGTTCTGGTAGCCAATCTGGCTACGGCTGGGTCAACCTTAGGGGGTTGAGACCAGCTAGATAGAACTGCCGGGGCAAACGGATACTTGGGATCCGTGGTTTTTGGCAGGAAACGTTTTGCCGGACATGCCTTGGGCTTTTGCACCGTGTCTGTAAAGTCGGATGATCAGAGAAGATGCTGTCAGGTCTCTTAGGATCCCTGAGCGAGACCTTGGCTCGCTGCTCAGACAGGGTGTCAGGAGCAGGCAGGTCTAGGATGTTATTGACTATGGACACAATGTTGTCAGCCAAAGTGTCCCCTTCAGAGGCAGTCTGTTCTGACTCTGAGCCAGAGGCTGAAGAGTCCTCTTCCTCACCCTCCTCCAGAGGCTCCCTTGACTGGGATCTGGGCGAGGAGGGAGAAGGATCTCGGCGGCGTTTCTTGGAACTGGGACTTCCAAGAGACGGATTGGCCCTGTTACACCTCGCCGAAAGAGAAGGACCCGGGACCGAAGAGGAATCCATTTCCTGGTCAGGGTCCTGGTTAATGGCCTGAATGATGGATCTAGTCATTGAGGCTACAGATTGCGACATAGCTCGCGATACTGCCAGGGCCACTGAATCGGACAATGACTGAGATAAGACGTCAGTCCACTGAGGCGCCGGTGTTAAGACCGGGGGAGCGGACGCCTGATCCCCAGAGGGGGAAGGGGCATCCACCTGGGGCCGGGTTCCGTGGATATCCAGGGACCCGTTCTGTTCACAGGCAGTGCAGAGGGGATTGACACTCTGCCCAGGCAACGTGACTTTGCACACTGTACAGGTTGCATACAATTTCGGAGCCCTGTGGGACTTACCCTTGCTCTTAGAAACACACATAGTCTGACCCAATCCTGTGTACCTGCTACCAAAAACAGACTAACTGAAGGGGGGTGCCACAGAGGAGAATCCACACCAAATGGTGTGGCTTACCGCTCAGCCAAAGGCTGTGATGTCCAGGTCCCCAAGTCTGAGTCTCCCAGAGCAGCAGCTATGAGATGTGCTGCAGGGTCTTGCAAAGAATGAGGCCAAGATGGCCCCCGCAGAGAGAGAGGGGGGAGTCAGACAAAGGGAGGGCCCGCAAAAAAAGCGGGAACTGTGGCCCCATGAATGTACACAGGAGGGGGGAGAGGCCAGAGACCGAGCCCTGTGTGCTGGAGCGAGTGAGAACAAAGCCCGCCCCCCTGCTGTTGACAGACATGCAGGGGGCGGAAACGCGGCCTAGGCCTCCGGCGAAGCCGGGTACTAGAGTAGAATGCCGCGGCCGGCCTGCGTGAGGGGTCCAGCGCGGTAGTCGTGAAAAAACACCGCTGATGTGACAGAAGAGTGCCCCATACCATGAGCCCTGTGACCCGTCCCCCTGCTGTGCGAAACAGGCAGGGAGGGGAAATCGCGGACTGGGCTTCCGGCAAAGCCGGGGGCCGGTTGCAGGGATAGCGCAGCCGGTCTGTTTGGGCCCCGGCGGACCCGGATCGCCGCCACAGATGCGGGGGCCCCCATGTGTCCGAGACATACCTGAGTCCCCAGAACGGGAGAAGATGGGGGCCAGCTCGGTAACCTGTGGTTGAGCCTGCATCAGTCGCCTGTGACTGGAAGGAGTTGAACTCCGTCACAGGGGGCCACACAGTGACTGTGTAAAGGCCAGGGGAACAGAGAACTGTGAACCCCTCAGTCGGCTCTCACCTCACCAAAGGCCCTTTGAAAGGGTATGGTGAGGGAGCACGGCATATGGGGCCGAAGGCCCATGCCGGGGGACTCCAATGGTCCCCTAAGCTTCATCTGTAGCAGGAGCTTCAGTGTGGAGATGTGCCTCCAACGACACCAAATTACAAACTGACAGTATTCCTGCAGGGGGCGTATATGCTGCAGAGGAGAAGGAGGAGAAAATCTCTCCTATAATTGGTGTGACCTCCAGGGGGCAGCATATAACACCCAATGTCAGGGTCTCCCAGATTTTGGACGACAAGGAAAGGCAAAGTCTAGCATTGACCTGAATATTGCATTACTAAACATCAAATGTATATGAAGACATAGATACTCTCCAACAATTGAGGGGATTTCAACACTGTCGACCTTTGTGTCAGAGAATAAGTGTGCAACAGCATCTAGTCTCATTCTGCCTCCCTAAACACAGAACAGATTGAAACAAGTGTGCATGGTGTAAAGAGAACTTGTCACCAGGAGAAAAGTGGACATTTGGTTTTTTTTGGGGTTTCCATAAGTGTTCCTTTTTTTTAAACTGCCATATGATTCCAAAGAAAAATGCCTATATATTTAATTTGACCTAATTTTTATAGCATTTCCAAGAGAAAAGAATTCTCTGGGGATGTGTCTGCAGGATGCTTGGCATTATTACCCTATGAACCACATCTCTTTGGTAAAGATCATAGGTATGCTAACTTGCTGCTTCTGCTAATACATGTTACGTGAGGGCCAATTACAACATATTCTTATCAGAACCACATATATTACTCTATTCCTGATAAAAGATCAAAGGCTGACTAGCAACAGCCACGACCTACACAGTATGATGGCCCCCACAACACTTACAGAGTATAATGCCCACCAGACAACATAATACCCCCCCCAGCATCCTATGCAGGATGATCCCCCACAGAATAAAAAACGATGGTCCCCAGACCACTCACACAGTATGATGCCCCTTCTCTTCCAGCTAGTATAATACCACACACAGTAAGATGGACCCAAACCACCCCCACAAAAAGATGGCCCCTCACAACACTCGCACAGTATGACGCTCTCCAGATAGTAGAATACTCCAAGGCACCCTACACAGGATGATCCCCCACAATAGTAAAACGATAGTACTCAGCCCCCTCATACAGTACTACGCCCCCCCACCCTCCACCCAGCCAGTATAATACCTCCCCAGTATAACATCTGTCACAGCGCCCATCATAGTATAATGGCCTCCCAGCATGTTGACCTCATAGACCCCCAAACAGTATGATTTCCCAACAGCAATGTGATGCCTCCAGTTCCCCTCTCCCCCAAGTACTGATTGATGGGGGAATAAAAAGGTAATTAACCAATAATGACATAGCTAGACTAATTTCCCCGATGCACTGCTGTGTGCAGACTGAGGCCTCCTGTAGCAGGTACAATGTAGTAACATCCCCACACCTGCTGAGCAGAAACTCCTGCACTCAAGACTAATATGACCGAACTGGGAGCCAATGTCTTCCTATGCCACCAATATTTTTAAAGATGTTGTCTGCGCTTAGAGTGACTGTAGAGTTGTGAATTTTCATATTGTTCCTGGTGAAAATTCTTGTGCCGGGGACAGCGGAAGCATGACTTCAAGTATGTGATTTGCATGCATGAGGACACGTGCCGATTAGAAGGGTATGGCCACGCTCAATGCTAGTGGACTGAGCAAGGCCGGATACTGTCTAGTTGGAATGTGGCTGGAAGTATACAAGTCACATACTTGCGGTCACATATCCACCCAATCCTCACAGTGCGAGTGATGTGAAGATTCACAAGTCTGCAAACACATGGAGTGACACAGTGACTGCAGACTTGAAGCCTAAAGACTGAAAACACCTTTGACTGTATTGATATACAGAGGATGCAGATAGTGTTGAAATTGAGCCATTGAAAGCACAAATCACAGGCGATGCACCATTTTCCTGCCTTTTGCCTGCTGTCCGGGCGGCACTTTTCCCAGGTCTGCTCAATAGGCATAAACTATGGTCTGTCTTGTATCCAGAATATGTGTAGAGAATAAAGGGAAGATCTATGGATAAGGTGGCCAGACAGTCAGATGTCTATGGATACATACCATTGGTTGGCCTGGAGTTGGTGGTTTCGCTTCACCATCGCTGTCTGAAGAAATATCATCTGCGTCTCCAAACAAATCAGAGGCACCCTTTTTACCATCTATTAAAAGAAATTATTAAAAATCATAGAATGAGACAATATATTCCTGTCACGTACCCGCTTCTCAGCAGATGACTTGGGGGTTGCGCCTGCAAGGGTTAATCAATCTCCTCTCACTCAATCCAGCACTCAACTTCTGTCCTACGCTGAAAGGGAGCATAAATCACACACTGACACAGACCATGCACCCTGCTTCACACATGCTGCCACCACTCACCGAATATGGGGCAATGAGTCCCCCTGAACTAAGACTATCAATCAACAGGATCGCACGCTTACTAGGGTTATGGGTTCTTTAGGGCATACAAATTTCAACTTAATATAGTTTTAAGCTTCAACAGAAAAGGTACAGTGCCTAAATAAAAAGATATAAAATGGAAATAAAAAAAGGACATACAAATACTCAAAATAGTTCTGAAATAAAAAGGAGAAATTTAAAGAAATACCTAAACTTTGCTGTCAGTTAGGCCGCTTTCACACCAGTGGTTTTTACAACTTGCGGCAGATTTACCGTATCTGCCGCATAGGCTGCCCTGAGGGAGATAACTTGAAATGTACGTTGGCTGGAGGGGTGAGGAGCCTGTGTCACAGAACAGCTTCAGTGCTGCATGGAACTCAAGG
>JARQOC010000004.1:179431104-179445771 GCA_033576535.1 Allobates femoralis
ACAAATTAATAACATAGTTATATAAACATATTGTCATGTTTCAGAACGTTTCAGGGAGCCCTGAAACCTGTTGACTAATGAATCAATATTACATTCACCCTTGGATGACTCATGGAATATGGCAGCACGGTTTTTAACCCATCATCCTCCCTTCTTTAATTTTCTGAGATAATCAACTGTGGGTTTTCATTGCCTGTAGGCCATAATCATTAACATTTACAGAAATAAACACTTGAAATTGATCAATTTGTTTGTAATGACTCTATATAATATATGTGTTTCACTTTTTGTATTGAATTACTTTTTGATGATATTCTAATTCATTGAGATGCACCTGTATGACGCATCCAGGGCAGGGTACTCAGCTCTCAGGCTCAATTTAGGAAGTCACAGGTGGCTGCCCAAGGCTGTGGCCCTGGTAGTCAATGGTAAAATAAGAAAATAAAATTTTTGTTTTGTGACGCCACCTGCAGTACCTGGTGATGCTCAGTCCTCCGGTGGTCGATGGTATTGTGGCCAGAATGGTGTAGTCCCCTGCAGGCAGGACTGGACCGCCGGGGCAGCGTTTCTGTGGAAGGAATCAGTTCATGCAACGAAAAGATGCAGCAGAGTCGATCAAGTCACTTCACCGGGTACTTTACTGAAAAACCTTTTGTAATCATTACAGTCATTCAGTGCAGTAAGATGTTACAGCGACAAATGGCTACGGGTGCTGCAAATAGATCGTATGGTTGGTAGATGGATCCCTCACTGTGTGCCTTTCTTATTCTTTCTTTCCCTTTTGCCTCCCAGTGGCGGTGAAGTCTGATCTCATGTAGATTAATCTGACCTCCTGCTGTTCCTCTTAATCTCCCTATATCCCGTCGGGTGAACCTTCTCGTGATTACCGCGGGCAACTACCACGGGTCTGATTCCCCTTTAGTGGTCTCTTTGGGAGTCAGGGCCGTATCTTGGTATACCCCCGGTCAACAGATTTTCTACAGCCCGTGAAGGTTCCTGCAGGTGCGGTGTCCAGTACCCGGTTCTCTCCTGGGGCAAGCTCTCCGGTTACTTGTCTCCCCAATCTTTCTTTTCTCTGGGATCTGTTCCTTGTCTGTTCCTTGGGTTCCTCAGCCGAGATAACCCTCCTCCTTGCCGGGTGAGCCGGTCCCAGACTCACCAACTATCTCTATCTTCCATTCCACCCAAGGACCTCCTTTTTCCCTCTAAGGGCTACTATATACCCCTCCCAGGGTCCCTCCCACCTGCTGACTAGTGTGGGGTGTGGGTTCTAGGGTTCCACCTACCATCCATTGTTCCACTTGCAGTGGGGTGACTACACCACTTTTATGGGTGTAGTACCCCTTTTGTAGCACCTACATAGTGGGGCACTACATGTACATGATTAGATGGTCATCAGGTCCCATTTAAAATGTTTAACCAAACCTTAGTCCTATGGGTAAGACTTTGTCGGTCCAGTTTTATTGGTGCCCTGTAAGTGGAATAAGAGCAGTAAGAGTTTTTGCTTCATTCTCTTTTGTGTTTTTTCATTGAAGACAAATTAAATGAAGATAATAATACCAAAGAATTTGTGATTGCAATCATTTTCAGGAAGAAACTGAGTATTATCTGACAGAATTGCAGGGGTGTCAATACTTTTAGCCACAACTGTATGTGTGTCCATTGTGATACTGAAGTGTTACACTACAACACTGATGGAGAACAAAATGATGTTCACCCTAGGGCAGATAGTCCTTGGCTTGTCCATCATGAACATGTCACTGGGCTTGATCGTAGGGTGGGTTTGTCCTTTGTAGAAGTGATGGTGTGTTTTATGAAGCAATGCCCAGATTACATTTCTAGCTTATCCACAGGTAACTTACTGGTTGCAGTGAAATCATGGAGACATTATTCCATTTGTACACAGCAACAAGATAGAACCATGTCTCCATGATTTCAGTGCAGCCAGTAAGTTACCTGTGGATAAGCTAGAAATGTAGCCGCGTGTGTGGCCTTTAGAGTTCTGTAGGTGACACGAGAACTATACGTGCCAAAACAGAGTTTTTCAGTGTTGCTTAGAAAAACATTAGTTTTGTCACAAGAGTACAATTGGTCAGCTACATAGGAAACTAATGACAATTGGCTGGCAAGGACTGGGAGTATCATCTGTAGGGAGAGTGTGGGGAAGAGCAGAAAGTGGGCTGAGGTGAAAAAGGAGTTACTAAAACCATATTCTTGGTGAAATCAACTGGTCATGTTACGGAAGACTTTAGTCCTGGGGCAGCAGTAGACACAGAAGGCTCATTGGCAAGAATAATACATGGGCTTTTTTTCAATCCAATCATGTGTCTGTGAAAGAAGCTGGTTCCCACTTTAGATGGCTTCAGACGATCCCTAAAAACGCATCTTTTTAAGGCGGCCTATCATACTCCCTAATAGAAGTCCCTTGTACAGTAGATAGTGAATGGGCTATCCTCTGGACATTACTCTTCTACAAACTCCACCAAACCATAAAGTTCTACACAGACTGTATAATGACCATTCATGTAAGCTTAGCCCTATGCCCCATTTCCTCAAGATGCCTGGACCATCAGTGCAATAAGCCCCGCCACCTTGTGCAACCCCTATCCCGTTGTAGATTGTAAGCTCCTTTGTGCAGGGTCACCTTCATTTCTTGCTTTATTTATTGTATTTTCTTTTTTACATTGATTCTATGCCTATTGTTTTGTATCCAATTATTGTACTTTATTTGTTCTCTACTCTAATTACTTACTGTATTATATTTTCTGTACTCTAACCCTACATTGTAAAGCGCTGTGGAATATGTTGGCGCTATATAAATAAAGCTTTATTATTATTATTATTATTATTATTAGATGCAAAATGGCCCCTCTTTCCTCTTGGGCCCCTATATGCCTGCAGAGGTTGCACCACTGGTATGTTTGCTCCTACCCTGGAAGAAGCTATATCTGGGACTAAAAGGTACTCTATAAGAACTTAGCAGAATAAACATTAGCACCCATCGTAAAGTCAAGGGCTGCCCGACTTGAGGTCTGTAATGTGGCCTTTAAAGTTAGGCCCTAAATTGGATTACTAAAAGGTTTAATGTTGGGCAATCTTTTGGAGTTGAGAAAAACAACCCTCCTCCCGTGTGAAAGAGGGAAAGTTTACATTGTTATAAATGCAACCAGGCAGGGCCGGTGTTAGGGGGGGGCAGCCTGGGTATTTGCCCAGGGCCCCCAAGTTTCAGAGGGCCCCCAGGGCCGTATTATAGGCGGGGCTTGCAGCGCACCCCGGGGCCCCCCACTCAGTAGCGTAGCGTGGGGGGCGGGGGGGCGGTCCGCCCCAGGCAGCACTTGTGTGAGGGGCGGCGCGCGGGCACGGCAGGCTGCAGCAGCAATACCTCTCTGAGTCTCCCTCTCCCTCCGTGTGAGAAGCAGCTGCGGAGTGCGGAGCCTAGGCGCAGACAGTCTGAGCCGCGCCACTGTCTGCAGGATAGGACCTGCTGCTGTCCTCTCCTCCTGTCCAGACCGCCGTCGCCGACCGTGTGGTGGTGGTGTCGGTGATCAGATGACTCACTCACTGATCATCTGATAGGACCTGTGCGGTGCCGGTGACGTCAGTGCCGGCAATTCACATCCGGCGGGCGGCGGCCATTCTGGAGAATCCTGAAGGCCGCAGCCGGCGCAGCGGATCTTCATTGAATTATTTAACACCAGCCAGGGGCAGGCCAGTTCCTCCCTGTCCCTAAAGTACCCCAGTACACTAAAATATACACTATAGGCCAGCAGCACGGCCCATTGAATTTGACCGACGCCAGGCCAGTCCCTTCCTGTCCCTAACAGGCACACAATAAATATACTATAGGCCAGCAGCACGCCCCACATACATGACACACAGAGCATCCCCATATGTATGTGGGGCGTGCTGGTGGCCTGTATGTACTATATTGAGGGTGCTGACCATCATGTGGATAGATGAATGCTGTATACAGCATTCATCTACAAGATGGTCAGCAGCACCCTCAATATAGTTTATACAGGCCACCAGCACGCCCCACATACATGACACAGAGCATCCCCATATGGGGATGCTCTGTGTGTCATGTATGTGGGGCGTGCTGCTGGCCTATAGTATATTGAGGGTGCTGCTGACCATCATGTAGATAAATTCTGCCTGTATAGGATGCTGTGTGTGTGTATGTATGTGTGTGTGTGTCATGTATGTCATATCATATGGGGATGCTCTGTGTGTGGGGCATGCTCAGGGGCGGGCTGGCCCGGGTGGCAGGGAGGCACTTGCCCCCCGGGCCGGGGTCACTTAGCAACAGTTCAGGGCCGCCGACCGCTGGGTGCATTACTAACATCACTGCAAAAGTAAATTACCGGCGGCCGCAGGCCCGCAGCTATTGTTAATGCGGGATGCGGCCGCCGATGATTTAACTGTACAGACAGGCTTATTGCACCCAGCGGCCTGTACAGGGAGGCAGCAGGCATTGCGTGGGCCAGCCTCTGCCTGTTGCAGCTCCCCAACAACTCTTACCGTGGCTGCCCGCAGAACCCCTCACTTGTTGTTTGGCCGGCCGGCACCTTATCCTGTTTGTGAACAGTACCGGCCGCGTCACTGCTAACAGAAGGGGTCTGAGTGTGGCCATATCTGCAAGCTGTGATGCAGCGCGCCTGGCTACATTACATTCCTGCCGCGGAGAAGAGCTAAATGGGACACCAGCCATGAGGTGAGCAATGTGTGCTGCTCCTCCATATAAAACTTGCCCATGTTCATGCATGGCTGGCTGTGCATGTGTGTCTTGCTGCATGTGTGTGTGTAAGTCTCTGGATGCATGTGTGTGTTTGTGTGTGTCTCCAGCTGCATGTGTGTGTCTCCAGCTGCATGTGTGTGTCTCCAGCTGCATGTGTGTGTCTCTGTCTGCATGTGTGTGTCTCTGTCTGCATGTTAGTGTGTGCCTCTGGCTGCATGTGTCTGTCTCTGGCTGCATGTGTGTGTGTGTGTGTGTCTCTGCCTCCATGTGTGTGTCTCTGGACACGTGTGTGTGTCTCTGGATGCATGTGTGTGTGTGTGTGTGGGTCTCTACATGCATGTGTGTGTGTCTCTAGCTGCATGCATGTGTGTGTCTGTTTCTGGGTGCGTGTGTGTCTGGCTGCATATGTGTGTACAAGCCTCTGCATGCATGTGTATGTTTGTGTGTGTCTCCAGCTGCATGTGTGTCTGCATGTTAGTGTGTACCTCTGGCTGCATGTGTGTCTCTGGCTCCATGTCTGTGTCTGTCTGCATGTATGTGTGTCTCTCTCTAGCTCCATGTCTGTGTCTGTCTGCATGTATATGTGTCTCTGGCTGCATGTGTGTGTTTGTCTCTGGCTGCATGTATGTGGCTCTGGATGCATGTATGTGTCTCCAGCTGCATGTGTGTGTCTCTGGCTGCGTGTGTGTCTGGCTGCATGTTAGTGTGTGCCTCTGGCTGCATGTGTGTCTCTGGCTGCATGTCTGTGTCTGTCTGCATGTATGTGTGTCTCTAGCTCCATGTCTGTGTCTGTCTGCATGTATATGTGTCTCTGGCTGCATGTGTGTGTCTCTGGCTACATGTGTGTGTGTGCCTGTCTCTGGCTGCATGTGTGTGTGTGTCTCTGGCTACATGTGTGTGTGTCGTTGACTGCATGTGTGTGTGTCTCTGGCTGTGTGTGTGTGTCTCCGGCTGCATGTGTGTGTGTCGCTGGCTGCATGTGTGTGTGTCGTTGACTGCAAGTGTGTGTCTCTGGCAGTGTGTGTGTCTCTGGCTGCATGTGTGTGTCTCTGACTGCATGTATGTGTCTCTGACTGCATGTGTGTGTGTGTCTCTGGCTGCATGTGTGTGTCTCTGGCTGCATGTGTGTGTGTGTGTGTGTGTGTGGCTTCATGTGTGTGTGTGTGTGTGTCTCTGGATGCATGTGTGTGTGTGTGTCTCCAGCTGTGTGAGTGTGTCTCTGGCTGCGTGTGTGTCTGGCTGCATGTTAATGTGTGCCTCTGGCTGCATGTGTGTGTCTGCCTCCATGTCTGTGTGTCTGGCTGCATGTGTGTGTGTCTGCATGTGTGTTTGCCTGGCTGGCTGCATGTGTATTCAATCTGGCTGTGTGTGTATGCGTGGCTGGCTGTATGTGTGTGGCTGTATGTGTGGCTGGCTGGCTAGCTTTGGCTGTGTGTGGCTGTGTTTGTGTGGCTAGCTATATGTGTGGCTATCTATGTGTGTGGCTAGCTATGTGTGTGGCTAGCTATGTGTGTGGCTAGCTATGTGTGTGGCTGTATGTGTGTGGCTGTATGTATGTGGCTGATATTGTGTGTGTAGCTGGCTGTGTCTGTGTTTGGCTGGCTGTGTCTGTGTGTGCCTGTGTGTGGCTGGCTATGGCTGTCTATGTTGCTGGCTGTGGCTCTGTGTGTGGCTGGCTGTGGCTATGTGTGTGGCTGTCTATGTGGCTGTGTCTCTCTGTGTGGCTCTCTGCGTCTGTGTAGCTGTCTATATGGCTAACTGTTTTTGTGTGGTTGTGACTCTGTGTGTGGCTGTGGCGGGCTGTCTATGTGGCTGGCTGTCTATGTGGCTGACTGTTTTTGTGTGGCTGTGGCTCTGTGTGTGGCTGTGGCTCTATGTGTGGCTGTGGCTCTGTGTGTGGCTGTGGCTCTGTGTGTGGCTGTGGCGGGCTGTCTGTGTGGCTGGCCACTGTGACATCCAAATGCTGTGTGAGTGTCCGACAGTTTTCTTAGATCACATCCATGTGCAATCTGTTTTGTTTCTCAGCAGCTATTACTGCTATTTACAGGAGCATTTTACAGTTGTCTCAGCTGAAGAATGAGAATGTATCAGTGAAAAAAACTGATGCCTCTCGGATGGTCCGTGTGCTGTCAGTGTGCGGTCCATGATTTTGTCGGACTCATAGACTTGCATTGGTGAGTCTCGCACATGAATCGCAGACTGTTGCAGCATGTTGTGACTTTTTTCCCATCCAGAATCTGGATGAGAAAAAAGCGTCCGACACTCGCCAATGTGTTTCAGACGTTGATTAACTGACTGCACTGCGATAAAATCACACATTGCACTTATCCGAGATTCACGCCAGTGTGTCCGTGCCCTAACAATAAAATCCATATAGTAATCCTACAATGTCTGCGGGACATGGTATGGGGGGGTTTATGGCTCAGTTAGTACACTCCATACTTCTTGTTATTAACCAGTTAATGCTCTCTTGTCCACCGCACTTCAGTGTCAAAAGAGGAAGACAGCGAGACAGGCAGCAACATGGCATCAGAGAGCCCCTGACCTCGAAATAGAAGATCCTCAGATCCCGGTATTGTGACGACATATGAAGAAATATTTTTTTACATTTATATTACACTATGAACTCCACAGCACTTTACATACATCATCAACACTGTCCCCATTGGGGCTCACAATGTAAGCATCCTACCAGTATGTCTCATATTGTATATCACCTTTCTTTGAGATCACCTTCACAAATATTGCATTTATTGAACTTGTCAGGTTTTGGATGTTTTAAGATTGCATTTGTTTGCAGGATGTCAGAATTGACTCCCAGAGCTGCTGGTTTGATGGTTAAGGTCTTACAGCATCTTAGATTTTTTTTGCTTAATGGTACTTCTAAGTTTCTCAATAGGGTTGAGATCAGGGGAGACTGGTAGCCACACCATGGTTTTCTCTACTTTTATGTCCATAGCAGCCAATTACTCAGGGCTATGCTCTGTACGAAGAGATGGTGCATTGTCATGCATGGGGATGATTTTGTACAAAGAAAAAAAGTGGTCAGTCTAAAAGTATATATACTTTGCCGTGGTCCTTTTCACGCCTTCATGGACCCTATAGGGGCAAACTAGCTCTCTCCACATGATTACGACCCAAAACATGACTGCCACCTCCTTGCTGATGTGACATGGTGGCGGTCAACTAGCAACCATCTACTCCAACCATAATGGGAACCTCTAGGCTCCCTTTAGCCTTTAGCTATCCCTCCGTCTGCAGGGGGGCGTGGCACGCTGACAGTGCCTAGGGCGCAGGAACTCCAGACACGGGCCCGGCTGGAGAGGGACCGAGATGGGCCGCCGAAAATTTCCGACAGCACCCCCCTCCCCCCCCGGTCCCCACCCAAGGGCTGCCGGAAAAACTTTGCCACCCAGGATTTGCGTCGCCAGTCAGCCCCTGGGCATGCTTCTGGTCTATAGTATATTGAGGGTACTGACGTGCTGTAAATAGTATATGGGGGCTGTATTTTATATATATTAGTTCTGTATATTGTTTATGGGGTGCTGTATGTTGTACATGGGTGCTCAGCTGTCATGTATATGGGGGATGCTGCTGTATGTTGTATATGGGCCAGGTGCTGTCATGTATATGGGGGCTTAGGCTGTATATATTATATGGGTGTGCTGTCAAGTATGGTGGGGGTGCTGTATATAGTATATGGGGGTGCTGTCATGTAAATGGGGGTGCTGTATATAGTGTATGGTGTGCTGTATATAGTTAATAGGGGGTGCTGTCATGTATGGGGCTGTATATAGTATATGGGGGATGCTGTCATGTATAAAGGGGGTGCTGTATAGTATATGGGGTTGCTGTATATAGTATATGGGGTTGCTGTGTATAGTATGTGTGGGTGCTGTATATAGTATGTGGGTGCTATATATAGCATATGGGAGAGCTGTGTATTGTATATGGGGGTGCTATATTCTATATAGGGCACTGTATATAGTATTGCACTGATAAAATTTGATATTTAATCTGAAATTTGGCTATGATCCCAGTCCATATACTGTATACACGCTTTCTTTGTCTTTTTTCTTTAAGGAGATCCCGAGTCACGTGATCGCAACACGTGACCGCTACCTGGACGGAAGACGGAAGGGAAGACACCTCTGTCGGCGAAAATTGCTCCTGCCCCGGGTCCTCCTTGAGTCCTGCTTGTTGCCATACACTGGGGTTGTACAGAGGTGCACAGTGACATCCCCAATAGGTGAGTGGCCATTTGGCCCAATACTTACCCCCCAATTGCGCCCCTTCTCTTTGTGTTTTAGTATAGTAGTTATATTCTTGTATATAGGACTCCTATATACAAGAATCTAACTACTATACTCGACTGCCCCTATGTACAAGAATCTAACTACTATAATACTGCGGCTGCCCCTATGTACAGGAATATAACTACTATAATACTGCTCCTATGTACAAGAATATATCTACTATAATACTGCTCCTATATACAAGAATATAACTACTATAATACGACCAAAGGGCGCCACAAACAGTTGCTACGCCACTGCCCCCACTAGAAGAGCATGAGGGGGGACCCCCAGAGTCCCGAAGTCTTGCCTGAGAGCATTGCATGTATTGTATGTGACAAAAAATGCTTTGCATGCAAAAAAAGTTGCACTTCACTGTTTCTAGTTATTTAATAAAACATATAGTGTATATTCACATGGTTTAGATTTGTTTTAATTGGGTTGATTTAACACAACTGTATGGGTACTATTTTTATTTCATAGTTTGGGGCCCCACTCTCAATCTCGCCCAGGGCCCCACTTTGTCTAAAACCGGCCCTTCAACCAGGCCAGAGAGTTTATATATTACCGTATCTCCAGCTTTAGGCATGCGCTCTCAAATACTTTTCATGACCCCACTCTCTAAAACTTCTTAGAGTAACTGGATGGATGATTAAAAATCTTACACCCCTGAACAGCAAAGTAAAAAGGTGCAGTGAGTATAACGGTCTGTACATGGCGTTAAAGAATATGTTGGAACAGTAAACATGACAGTAATAATTCCCACAAAATCACATGTTTATAGTCTGCAGGTACTAAGAGTTAATTCTATGGTTCGGAATCAGGTATTTCAACTATGTACAGTATATAAGGCCTAAAATGCTCCTGGCTGACGGCCAAGCTCTGTTGTAAGGAGTCTTTGTTAAATTTATTATTATTATTAATGGCAGTGGACATTATTGACTTTATTGCTGATAGTACAGGAATAAAAGAGAATTGGTAAGGGGACAATATTTATTTTAATATTTGTGACTAAAAGAAAAAAAAAATCACACTGGAAATCATTGATTTAACTCGTATGTTCATTGTTCGTCAGGCCAAGAGCAAATACAAAGATACTGAGGATTCTGTTACATAGTAAATAGAACAATCTCATGACATTAGAGAATTAGATAAATGTTAAAAATACTCTGTTTTGGAATAGGTTTTCGTCTAGGATTTCCCATAATTTTTTCATTCCCATAAAGGGAATCTGTCACTAGGTCATCTGAGAGCAGTGTTATGTTAAGATAGAGAGCCTGATTCTAGAGGGGTGCCTTTTGTAGTTTTAAGAAAATCATTGTTTCATCAGCAGGCAAGTATCACTCGAGGACTAGTAATTCTACTACCATGTAGTCCTCCATATTCATGAGCTCTGCATAACCCCGCCTCTACCACTGATTGGCTGAAATGTGTCAATCAGTGGTATGTTTGGGATTATACAAAGCTCAGCATTCAGGGAACTGCAACAAACAGCAAAGTACATGACATGTCGCTGGAATAAGGGTCTCTACCTCTACATCGTGTTGATCTCAGATGGGATAGGAAAAACCTGGTGACAGATTCTCTTTAAATAATTGTGATGAGAGACCTTTTGCTCCAAAAGACAGAGTCCACAAATGCCCCCTGAGAGGCCATGGGGCTTCTAATTGAACATCTCATCGTAGTGTCATGCATCTCGGCATAAAAAGCATTTTCTAAGATCACAGTTTGAAAAATCTATCTATATTTCAAGAGACAAAAAATAGCAATGCATCAAGTAAAAAGTGGACTATTCACCCATTCCTTGGATTATATTTCAGTGTACAACAGGTAATTATCTTGAGGCATGCACCTACATTGTTTATACCAGTGCCTAGCTCTATCTATCTATCTATCTATCTATCTATCTATCTATCTATCTATCTTCTGTCTGTCTGTCTATCTTACTATCTATCTTTGTCCAAGACGGGCATTCCTTTGATACAACGAGGAACCCGAAAAGTAAAGGGGCCAATTTTCATCTCAAAAACAGGTAGAATTGTGCATTATAGGTTATGGCATAAAATATCCAATAATTGTTTTAATTGAAAGGATATGGTAGATGTGTGAGTGCTGGATGGTACTGTTATGTACTTTACTAGATGGGAGTGTGTCGCCCCAGGGTGTGGGGTACTCGGGTATCAGGCGGCAGAAGGGGTTAACTGTGTCACGGGGAATGGCAGCCGTGCCTGATCCTGTGTCCTGGGGACTATTCTCTTTTAAAGGGGGAATTTATATACAGGGGAGTATGTACAAGTTTATAGTTTGTCATGACGCCACCTGCAGTACCTGGCAAGATGTCACCAGCGCCGCCACAGTCCTCCGGAGGTCGGTGGTATTACGGCTGAGATGTTGTAGTCCTCCGCAGGCAGGACTGGACCTCCGGGGCAGCGATTCCTGTGGAAAGAATGAGTTCATGCAAAGAAGATGCAGCAGAGTCAAAGTGACTTCACCCGAGTACTTTACTGGAACTTTTAGCAGCGTTATTACAGTACAGTACAGTACAGTGTAGTTGGATGTTAAATGGCAAGTGGCTACGGGTGGCTGAAAGCAGATCTCTGGTAGCTGGACGGAACCCCCAGCGTGTGCCTTTCCTTGTTCCAATTAATCCCTGCTTCCCAGTAGCTTGTGTGAAATCTGATCTCATGTAGTAGATCTGACCTCCTGCTGACATTCTCTTTCCTTCTCTTGCATCCATCGGGTAACCCTCTGTTGATCACTGCAGCTGGCCTGCTGTGTCTGGTTCCCTCTAATGGTCGCTTGAGAATCAGGACCATATATTAATATACCCCCGTGCTTCAGATTTTCTGCAGGCCTTAAAGGAGCCTACAGGTGCGGGCTCCAGTACCTGGTTACTTTCCTGGGGCAAACTCTCCGGTTCTTCTATCCCCACTCGTTCTCCGTGTCTGGGATCTGTTCTGGCTGTCCCTTGGTCCCTCAGCCGAGGAGACCCTCCTTCTTCCCTCAGGCTCCCTGCCTGGCTGACTAACTCTCGACCACAAACCTCTCTAGTTCCCCCTGGAGGTGACTATATCCCCTCCAGGGCTCCCTCCCACCGTGTGACCTCATGTGGGGTGTAGGTTGTAGGGTTCCGCCTACCATCCTGAAATCCACTTGCAGCTGGGGTGACTACACCTCTTTTACAGGTGCAGTACCCCTCTGTGGCACCTACATAGTGGGGCGCCACAGGATCCTGATGCTATCATATCGGGAGGGTGGTGACATGGAAGTGGGGGCAGGCTCTACGTGATGGGGACGGTGGCCATCTCTCCCCCTGTGCAGTCTCTCCCCTGTCCGCCGTCTCTCTTTACCCCCTGTACTTTCTCCAAATGTATGAAAATAAATGTATATTTATTTAAAAACCTATTTCAGTGTTGTTTTTATTAATAAAGGGTTTAAATTCCAGGCAAAAAAAATATGTAGGCTTCACTGTATTTTCTATTGCCAGCACAGACAAACCAAGCAGCTACTGGCTGCCAACCCCCACTGCCTGGTGTTACCTTCGCAGGCAATGGAAAATACAGGGGAGTTCTATTTTTTGTTTTCAGTTATTTAAATAAATAATTTTGAAAAAAGTTGACTTGAGCTTTGCTGTATTGTTGTTTACCAGCCAAGGTAACACAAGCAGATCGGAGGTTGGAATTCTCAGCGTGGTGAGGCCCAAGCGTTCTGGGGCCCCCATACTGAAAATTGCAGTCATCCGCCACCTCAAAATTGGCACTTCCATGAGAAATGCCAAAACTCGTGTTTAGCTTTTTTGGCAGCATACGTCATGCCCTATTGATAATGTCAGCTGTCAGTATGCTAGCTGGTCATTAGCAATAGTTTCAGTAAAGACAAAAAAAAAAACACAACACCGAGAGAAATCCTTTATTGCATACAAAGTAGACACCTTGTTATCTACTTCATTAGCTCCCACAGAGTTCCCATCCACCATAATGCTGTATTTTCTTGTAATTTCTATAATCTTGCCGTGGAAGCATTGGCGCGGTGTGATGCGTCACACTGCTGCTATATTTGTATACCCCAGTGTCCAAATATGGCAGCTCCATAAGTGCAAATGCTCTCTCTCTGCACTGTGTACTCGCTCTGCCTCTCCTGTGCACTCTCTCTGCCTCTCCTGTGCGCTCAATCTGCCCCACTGTGTCCTTTTTCTGCCCCCTGCACTCTCTCTGCCCCTGCACGCTCTCTGCCCCTGCGCTCTCTCTGCCCCTGTGCATTCTCCCTGCACTCCCTGTGAGCTCTTGTTGCCCCCTTTGTAAGCTCTTGGTTCCTCCCCTCCACACTCTCTGCCCCTCTGCATACTCTGTGCCCTTCATTCGGTCTCAGCCCCCTTCCCCCTGTGTGCTCACTCTCCTCCCCTGCTGTGCAGTCTCTCTGCCCACCCAGCTGTGTGCTCTCTCTGCCCCCCTGCTGTGTGCTCTCTCTACCCCCCACTGCTGTGTGCTCTCCTTGCCCCCTCTGCTGTGTGCTCTTCTTGCCCCCTCTACTGTGCATTCACTACGCTCCCCCCTGCTGTGTGCTTTCTCCGCACTCCTGCTGTGCACTCTCTCTGCCCCCTGCTGAGTGCTCTCTCTGCCCCCCTGCTGTGTGCTCTCTGCCCCCCTGCTGTGTGCTCTCTCTGCCCCCCTGTTGTGTGCTCTCTCTGCCCCCCTGCTGTGTGCTCTCTCTGCCTCCCTCCTATGCACTCTCTACTACCCCCGCTGTGCACTCTCTCTGTCCCCATTGCTTTGAGCTCTCTTTGCTCCCCCTCCCGTGTGGTGTCTCTGGGTAATCACTCCACTGCCATCTGGGCCTGCGCATACCCAGCGCATGCATGTGCAGTTAGTACGCGCAGCCTCAGATAGTCATTTGGTGGTGATGTTGGGAAACACTTGAGTGGCAACATTTTCCAGGCATCTGTTTTGGGTGGCATCGGGTCCGGTTGTCGGGCACCACTGGCGGTATTGTGCAAGGGGCCAGTACTGCTAGTGGGTGCCATATCTGCCACCGGCATGTGATAACAGAACATCCTGACGACGGAAGTGGACAAGGAGCCAGAAGGTAATTAGATAATGGATGGCACAACTGTGCTTTGCCATTCTTTTGATTACACTGTACTGTATGGTACTATGAAATATACAGTATATATAAACATACCTGGCTGATAGGGTACCGTTACACGTCGCAACATTGCATGCAATTTCACTTGCAATTTGCTGGTTGCAGTGAAATCATGGACACATTGTTCCATTTGTAGACGGCAACAAAATAGAACAATGTGTCCATGATTTCACTGCAACCAGCAAATTGCAAGTGAAATTGCATGCAATGTTGCGACATGTAACGGTACCCTCAGGGACATGATTTGGTCTTCACTGTGCCAGTTCATGCAAATAACATAAGAGTTGAATATGTCACAGAGGAATTTAACATAATGGGTAGTGTCATAGACATTTATTGTTTTATTTAAGGTCACAGAATGGGTTCTGACATCTCAGGTGGGATCATGTAAAACAGTGACATCACCTATAGATTGACCAACACCCACATATGCTACACAGTTGGAGGAAAAACACGAAGTAACAGTGGCTCTATAGCTGCTAATAACACAGC